>JAOSBK010000009.1:8652004-8667511 GCA_027568895.1 Erythroxylum shatona | reverse complement strand
ATTAATTGTCATTATTATTTATTATTAAGATTTTTGAAAGCATGGTTGATGTAAACAATAAACTAGTAAAGTATACATTACAACTGTACAATATACCAATATGAACTATTTTGCAATTTTTAAAAATTTAGGGATTATTTCATAAATTTAAAAAATTACCAGAAACGGTACTCGGTATCAACTAGTACCGATACAGTTTCGTTCCAGAACTCAATCTGGTACCTAGCCCGATATGGTATTCATAACTTTGGTTTTATGGTTCATTGTTTCGTATTATTTGAAATGCTCAATTTGTGTTATAGTTCTAAATTACGATTTTCCTTTTTAGTACCCTTAGCCCAACCTCATTACAACCGAGACCTTTGGATTAATGTTTGTGTTTGATATGAGTAGTGGAGATTGGATTGGTAAGCAAGCTTATGATAGATGACTTACAAGAAATGAACGATGAGTGAATACATATCCTACCTTTGAATGCATAAGAGAATAGAGAGTGAAGTGAGTGTCTATTACACTTGATGATGGTTCTTTGAATTGAAGTGCTTGTTGATTTTGGCTAAATATGCGAAGAATAGCTTGTTCATTGAGCATTATGAGTTTCAAGTTCTTATGTTGTGTTTATTGAAATGATCATTGATATCTTTGACTATTATTTAAGAAAATTGTTGTTTCCATTGTTTGTTCTTTTATAGTCTCGTGTTCTTTATTATGCTTGAGGACAATCATATTTTAAGTGTGGAGGAATTGTTGTGTCTAGTTTTTATTACCTTTAATTGCCTGCATATCTTGATTTTGAGTACAAATCCTTGTGTTTTGATCCAAATGTGAGATAAATTGAGTGGAAATGAAGTGACTATTACATGAATATTAATTGGATTATTTTGTTAATTTTGCAGGAAGGATGAAGGGGAAAGTTGGCATAAATTTGCATGAAACAAAAAGAAGAAAACAGAGAAAGGTGGTGAAACATGTCACCACCGTGACATGTTAAGTCATGACCATGACTACATGAGGTGACAATGAGTCACACCCGTGACTGCCATACTCACCCTGTGCAAATTCTTATACATTCCTTTAATCCGTCTGTTTTATTATGTGCCAGCTGTAGGTTGAAGGGGCACGAAAATCTAAACATAGACGAGGCTAGAAATAAAAAGGATAGGAGGTTGACGGTAACATCTTTCATTCCATTCTTCATTCTTCACTCAACACACACCTGAGGCAAATGGAGAGAAAGAAGTCAGAGAAGAGAGAAAGGAAGCAGAGACTAGTCGACTGAGGGGAAGAAGAGAGGAACATAGCAGAGAGGGGAAGGCAATGCTAGCATCTGGGTGAGAAGAAGCTAAAGCAGAAGGCGAGAGTTAATGTGGGAGGCTTGAGAGGGGCAGAAGACCACCACCTTCACACTCACCTTGTCCTTATTTTACTTATTATATTCATTTGATGCTCTGTTTCTAGTTTATTTACTGAACTTATCACTTTGTTAGCTTAACCTATTGTTACTTTGTTATCGTTTCATAGTTTATTTAGTATTCACTGTTTTATTGCTTTAATACTTCTGTTGACATTAACATGAGACTAAAGTGTATGAAGATGATGAACTGTGTTTTTGCTATGATGGGCTGAAATCTTTTTCTTTAGAATTAATGTAGCTATTTTAGTTGACTATGTATAATTGAGTTACGGATTTGTTGTCTTATTTATTTCTGTGGCTTCTGAGTTGAATGAATGTAATAGAATGACCAAACTTTGCATCATTTTTAGTATTAAATGAAGGATCGAAAGGAGAAGTTTAATGCGGAACAAGAAACTATGGCTTAGGTTAAGAACTAGAAATATATTAAATTAAGTGGTTATTAGTAGTCGAGTTTTCATAATTATTTCGGATAATAACTTATTGAATACTAAAGTTAAATTAGTTCATTATTCGAGTTAATTTAAAACCCAACTGTTAATTTTAGTAAGACAACTATCCAATCATGTCCCTTAATCATGCATAGGAGATTAAATTAGTGAAATTAATTATCAAGAGTTTTCTATTTCGATTAATCTATTCTTCTTTGCTTCCGGTTGAATCATTATACTTTTTAGTTTAATTTTGTAATTTTCTTTAAAGTCTTAACTCAACGAATCTGGATAAAGTGTGTAGGATTGCATCTGATTTTATTTTTGTTCAAGGTTAATTTAAGTTAACCAATTTCACCTCCGTGGAAAACGACCCTAGGTAATCACTACAACTACCTCGTATACTTGCGAGTAGGATAACTCAAGTAGTTTTACAACTTATTTAGGCACAACAAACTCAACCTTATTTTTTATTTTTATTTTATATAAAAATAAAAGGCAACAACATTTTTTGTAATAGTTGTAAGGCCTTGGACCGAATTAGACCTGGACTCAATTGTCATCTCTATTAATACCATGTAAATTAGGTTAAACTTTCTTATTAGAAAAGTAAACTAACTCGAATTTTGAGTTGTGGTATAAATTTGATGGCATTTATGTGTGTGACAAAAGAAAGGACATTTTTTAGTTATATTAAGTTGTGTGGTTATTGATTTGATAAATAAATTATAAGTTTAATATATGATGGTTCCTTTTTACTATGAAAAAATGTCCAAAGAGTATATCTTAAACGAAAATATTGTATAATAGATTATACTTTTCCTACCGAAGAAAGAGATAACAAAAAGTCATAAATAAAAATTAGGGCATGATATTATATTATATCATAAAATAATCTATTATATTAATTTATGTTAATAATTTGACCACTACGATATATTCTGCTTCTGCACACACTGGTAGTGACTCCTGAATACAATCGTTCATAAGCGTTGATAATAATATAAAAGTACATGGAGAAGACTCATCAATATGTACTAAGACAAATTAGTAATCAATATTGCTTACTAATTTATTTTAATAATAAAAAATATTTTTAATAATTTTATTATGTTAATGAAGTTTGAAATTATAAATAAAATTTGAGAAATTGATTATTTTATTTCGTTAATTAATTAAAAAATAATTTTTTAAATAATTAGTAATATATTAGATAAATATAAGTAGTAATTTGTAAATATGATGAATCAATAAATCAATTAATTAATATGTTGAACACTTCCTACCTCTAAATTTTAAATTTTAGGTAAAATTTAAAGAAAAGAGGAAAATGGGATAGGAAGTACCATGATATAAGTAACTATGATTTGGTAGAATGAATAAGCATGAACTAAAATTGCTCTTCATACTATATTCAGATAACCTTCAACCCTATAAATAGGATTTCTTTGTAAAGTATTAAAATGATCAAGTTGTTGTAATGTTGTCAACTTAGCATATAAAAAATGACTCATAAAATGCAAGGGTTATGATTAATGAAAAAAAAATTGATTTCAGCAATATTAATTGAATTAGTACAATGGAGCTCATCTTGGTTTACATTTTGCAACCTAAACCTTTACAAACATCACTGTCAACCTAATCCGCCCATAAGCCTCTCTTCCTCGTAGCCTCTCCCCAGTTGTAAAGACCAAAAATGAAAGGAAGAAACACTAAATGTTTGTACAGGGAGCAAGATTCAGATGGGAACTTCATTTGCCACTAGCTTTTCTTCTTTTGACAGGTACAATGGTTACTTTTCTCCCAGAATTGGATGTTCCTGTCTCTGCTTGCCGTAAAACAGCTATAGCTGCCTTGTGTTGGTTTTTGTTTGCTTTGCCATCTGTAAATGGTTTTACCTCAAATGCACCTCTAATGAAGCCTCTAGCAACCTGAAACGTTCAAGAGCAACCCTCTGTAGATTTTGCAAATTGCTAAAACAAAGAACAAGTAGCACCATAGACGCTCAGGACCACCGTTAAATAAGAGAAAATCAGAGCTAAACGTGCAGAGATCCCATACTTGCATTCTATTGTAAATTAGCAGAACAGAGAGAAATATTCAAATATTATGCTGCAATAGTGAACAAGATGAAAAAATGCATAAGATTATAAAATATTGTAGGAATCTTGGGACATGTTGGAGAGGGCATATGAGCTGCTCTATTTCCCCATTTTGATAATTGAAAGATAAATATATAAGAGCAAATCTAGAAGATAAAGTCCTTATATACGAGGTTAATCAATAATATATGCTCGAGGGAAGCAATATTTTGGCATCCAGATTCTATTTTTTAAAAAATAAAGGAAGAAGACAACTGAACATCCAGATTCTATTTGACTAAATGGGTTCCTTGTAATTGATTAATTCCACCCTGAATTCTTCTGTTCTTTCCATCCAGATCCACATAACAGTGACATAACATAAAATGATATATATGTCTTGTTAAGCGTGTCTGAAATTCTATTCTGTCCTGTCGATGATTCTGGAAACTCAACATAAATGTGAGTTCACAATCAAAGTGAAACTGATCTCTAGACAAAAACTCATTTCAACACAACAGACAGTTGATCAAGGGACGGATCATGTTTAATCAGGTGAAAATTGGTAACAGGTTCACTAAGAATTGTAGTCAACCGTCCACTCCTAGCTACTCCAACCACTCTGCATTTCAAGCTGTTGTGACAGTATACACTACTCTGCTCTCACAAACATGCAGAGGAACAAACAAAAAAAATATGTAGAGGAAAAAACAGTTCTTTTCTTTTCTAGTGAACTAACTAATTTTAGCTTTATTAACTAAGGCATCTTTCTTTATAGTTTTGGTAAGAGTAATAGTGTATATGTGATGTAATTCTAACAATCTCATTCTTTGCATGATATGAAATCGTTAATTATGGTGATGAAGAGAATGTGTTTAAAGATCTGTTTATCTGCAAGTTACACTACCTGCAAATTCTCAACGTGTTATTATATCCGAGAGTGATGGGAACAAGCAGAATCCTATATGAAATACTATGAGAGCTAAACGGTCATCAGCTATTCCATATATTCTGATTACTCCTGAAAACTAAGAACATCCAAGGGAAATCAAGAAAGACTTCTTGGATCAGAAAACAGGGTGATTCATAAACTAATCAAAGCTAAACAAAAGATACTGCAGGATAATTGAGAACAGTTGCCCAGTTTCTCAGTAATTACAGAAGCTTTTCCATGATTCAAGAGATGGAAATATGGATGTTGACAGACAGTTCCATTACTTTGTTACAAGTGTTTCTACAAAATTGTAGAACCGCTCAAACCCAACACATGCATAGAATTTCAATATACAAAATATAGATTGCAGTGGTTCATTTGTCATACCTTTAATAGGATCCAAACTTTAAGAGAGCTGCTCAATGTTGCAAGTCTAGTTCTTTTCCCTGAAGTTAAGTAGCTGCACATGTGGTGGTCAACCCTCAATATAAGTCGTGGCCAACTCTTAGGATTTTCAGGGTCTGCCTTCTGGTCCATCATTGCCTAGAACATACAGATATGACAAAATGATCAGAAGATTCCTGTTTTACAGCACAAATAAATGGTTGCAGTAACTGCAAAGAGATGTGGCTCTTGTGAAGGGATATGTTTGATGTGGACTATTTATAGGTACCCATATAATTCATGTGAACGGATTTTTCCTGAGTCTTGAACCTGACCCACCAATAGAAATTTGAGGCAGTCACGCCCCACAGAGCAGTGAGGTCTTTAACAATAATATGACATATAGAGAGAAAATGGTAAACTTTTTACTTACAAGCAAACGACAAATTTCTTGTTCAATCTTTGAAAATGAGGTTTCCAGAGCTTCAACTCTCCCAGTTGCATGGCAGCAGGTGCACGGTTCACTAATCATAAATGTCACACTAGGACGAACCTGTCCAACAACATTCCGGTATGAGATAATGATATAATTGAGCTTAGATTTTATAAAAGAAATAAAAAAGAGGGGAAATAATTACAAGCTTTAATTTAGTGGAATGAAGAGTAGGAGTTGAGGTGAAAGTAAAAACGATAGCTTGAATAGTAATAAGTTAGGTAAGTTATCTTATTTGTTTAGTACTTATTTAAGAATATAGAACTCTTATTAGGATTCAATTTTGTTTTAGATATTTTAGTTAAGAACCCTTTGCTACTAGAATAAGAGTTCTAAGAAGTTATATATATATTTGTGTGTGTGTGTGTGCGTGCGCTTGTGTGTACTCACCAGCCCTTCAATAATAAGCTCCTGAATTTGTTTTCCACAAACATAGTTCTCAATTAGAAGGTGAGATGCTTTCTTCCAAAAGTAATTCTTAGATCTTATCAGTGGTCACTAGTTCCTCACGATCCATTACTTGTTTACCTCACTAAATTCCCACACTTTTAACTTGAATTTCCAACAACCAAAATCCTGAATTCTGGCCATATCAAATCTTAAAATTCTAGCTATTCCAAACTTGAAACTTCAGGAAACATACGTTGAAATTACAAACCTAAAACTCAAGTTCTAGCAACCAGAATTTATAAATTTTGTGTCTTAGCCACTAGTTTGATATATCTTCCATTCGTCCTACATCACTTAATCTTAGTATAATAAGTCTGGCTTTACTGATCTTGTAAATTCACTTTCATTAACATTGTTCAAGCAACAATTACCTACACAATTTTTTCCCTAGCAGTCAGCCAGATATACTGGTTACAGTTCAGCTTTGCACATGTTCCTGGTACTATGTCTTTTGGTGAAATTTGTGAAGTTAAAACTGATGAGAATAAATGCTAACATTAGACCAACATACCCTCTTTCTTGTTATTTCCATAAGCCCATGCTTTGACAACTCAGAGACTTTTACTGTTGACCGGTCACTCTCAACAGCTCTCTTCATTTCTTCATAAACCAATCTCTTATTTGCTAACATAAAAAGCAGCAAAAAGAATGACAAGGTAAGATGGTTATAGTAAAATACAAACTATACTTAACTACAAGTTTCAAAAAAATAGGAGAATAACATCTTTGGCCTATTTATTACCATGCCAGAAAACCCATTTCATTCTGCCAGGGAAACCTTTTCAGACAATGATTCTTGAAGAGGGGGAACTACATGATCTAGGGGAACTCTGTTAGTCCACCTGAAGCAGGTCTATAGCAAATTCTCCTAATTTTGTTTGCCTGGGTGCTAAAGTATTTGTGTGCAGACTTACAGAAAGATGATGTATGCATGCCCACTCACCCAAACAAATTAATGCTCAAAGAACAAGAACTTTTAGCTTACATTCATCTGCCATATCTATGAAGTCCACAACTATAATTCCACCAATGTCTCTCAACCGTAACTCCCTCGCAATCTGAAATGTACATTTCCCATTAAGCCATTGGCACATCAAATCTTTAGCAGAATAGCTAAATAAATTGTCCTTTGAATTCAAAATCTATGCAAAAGTCCTTTAGATACTAATGAAACACTGTATATAATGTCTATTTTTTTCAAATGGTCTTCACATCAATGATCATTGGTCAATGCACAAGCAGTAATTATACAGAAACTCTGGCTGCAATGGTAATGAATAACTGTAAAAGTTCTTAAATAGCACAAATGAGCAACACATTGTTCTTTTTTTCCAGAAAAATGGAAAGCAATGCTATTGAGTTACTGAATGGCAAGTGCAAATGAATTACTGCATAGCAAAAGTGAAATATTCAGGAGTCAAAATCCAGTTATCCAGCCAGAATCATGGCAAAGTAGAAAATTAATCAACTATTCCCAATACATTCTCCTTTTGCTAATCAGATTCATCTGACATACTTGTTTTGCAGCAGCTAGATTTACATCAAGAATAGCTTTCTCTTGTGAAGTTCCCTGACCAAACATCACATGGCCTCCATTTACATCAATCGAGACTAATGCCTCCGTTTGTTCAATCACAAGAGAACCCCCATTGGCAAGTGGAACCCTGACAGACAAGAAATATGATCAAAATTCCAATTAAAACATGCACACAATACTACCACCAGTAAACAACCAGCTCATGCCAACAATACCTCAAAGCATAAAGGAATTACAATAAAATTCTAGATTCCTGGGGCAACGTTGATCCAAATTTCTACAGTGGTTGCCATTTTCTAAGCATTACTTGAAAACATCTACCCTCTTAAGACTTTTCTGAAAGATAAACTGTCAGAGAAAATCTTCACACCATTCAGGAAAAACCTATTGAGCTACAACTGATTGGTATGGAAGTATAGAAGTATCCCAAGGAAACACTGAAGCACAGTCTAGTATCTAAAAATGCAAGTGAAGTTCGATTCCACCCAAATGTAAAGCTTTGAGTATGATCTCCTTCAATTATTTTAGCACTTTGGTAGAAGATCAAAGGCCTCCTCTTGATGGCTTTCGTGATGTCTTTACCACAAATAAACAATAAATCAGATGTGAAAGGCCTAATAAGATATTTATCATACAGAAATGTAACAAACAGTACAAATCCTCACCTTTTACTTAGGATACTATCAATCTCTTCCTCGACATTGAATTCATTAAAAAGAGGGACTCTTTTATCATATAACTCAACTCGATTACAAAGATCAGGAGCAAGTTCCTGAAGGTAGTTTGTGACCTGAAGAGGAGAGCGCAAAAGGTAAAGCACCTAAACAATCTGCATGAATAAATTCTATGATGTAGCAGTAAAAGAAACAGCATAATCAAAGAATGTATATAGAAACAAATTATCAACTTCCAATCATACAAATTGAAGTTTTAGTCCTATTCACATTTAAAAGCAGACATGCGCACGCCCATATGCTACAAAATCACCATAGAGACATTATAATGCACAACTCTAAATCTGTTGACTCACTGTTTGACTCACTTTCATTTGGTCAAGCAGATAAGTAATGTGCTTGAAGTTAAATAATGCAAGCCAAATTAAGAAACACAAATGCATGAATTGATGTGCCTATGTGTTAATATTTCCAATCACTAAACAAATTCCTCCACAAAGAAAGCCAATGGCATACCTCATGATATGTCCTTGGAGAGTCAACTATCAGTTTCTTAACCTGCACAAAGACAATAACAAATATCAGCGGATAAAGTTAATGCATCAAGTTTTTAAATGCATTAGATTGTCAAATAAAGAAACATGAGGTTCAGCAGAAGATCACCACAACATTTCACTTACATTCTCATTAAAGTAATCTTGTACAACTGAGACTGTTTGACCCATTGCCCTATGCAATATAACAGGGATGGCTCCCTCCACACCTTCATCTGCAGCAAGAGCTGCAGACATTGCATGTTCTATTATACTTTTCCAAGTTGAAAGCAAGCCTTCTAGGTCCTTCTGCAATTCTTCTAAAGAATGACCAGCAGCAACAGTCCTTACGGTTAGACCAAAACCAGGGGGCTGCAAGGATTTTGCTATTACTTTGAGGCGTGTGCGCTCAATTCCAGAAATCTTTTTGGAGACACCAATCTTGTCATAACGTGTAATCAATATCTGCAAGACAGAGCTAAGGGTTCAGACAGCTAAAACAAGAGCCCTAATCACAACTCAGTGACTGAAAGGTTCACGAGACTTGTAAATCTGCAAACATAACTAACCCAGAATCTGCTTCTTAGCTTTGGATAAGCAGTCAGTTGAGGACCTTTTGTACCTAACCCCTCTTTGACAACTTGGACAATTATTTTTGTGCCCTTACAAACTTGGTCCCACTTGTTTTCATCAGTTGACACATATTCAGAACCCCTAACATCTTGAGGACGAGGCAGTAAATACTTGTTAGATGCTTCTGTTTCAACTGGAAAACAAGTATTTGTGATTTTGCTTCCCAGATTGTGGTTTCCATCTAAAAAGGTCCTATAATCAGCTTCCACATCACCATATTCAGCGGTGATGCTACTATCACTTTGTTTTACTTCCAGAATATCAACATCATCATCAACGTCATGTTCCTCATGGTCAGTGACTGTAAAATGTAGAAAATCATCCCTGGATATAGATTCAGCAACATCTTCACTGGCTTCCACATCATCCTGCATGTATTCAATTTTGTTAGCAGGCATATGTTCTTCCAAGGTTCCAAGTAGTAATCCATTAATTTTCACTTTCTTTGTCCTTTGACGAAAAGGAGGAAATATGAACGGTTCCCTATTCTGTTTTATCTCCATAAGACTAGGTCTTGAACTCCCAATGTTTACAAATGCGCCACCCATATGAGGGACAAATTTTGTGACCACTCCTACATACACACTATCACATTGCACATCACTCTTTACTGGTTCCAGTAATAATTCAACCAATTTCCCATCCTCTAAAACAGCAATTCTTTGCATAGTACATATTGAAGAATTAATCAGAATTGTAGTGGAAACAGAATCACGCTTTGAAATCGGATGACTCTCGTATGCAGGCAACAATTTATCTGTAGAATGTAACTGTTGATTATAGATTTCCATTTCTTTTGCACTCTCATCAGCACTATCATTATTCTTGGCCACATGCTGTATCATCTTGTCCTTAGAGACAAGAAAAACTATAGATGATATAAGAAACCAAGGTTCCTCCACAGGTTGCTCCATTTTAGAAGACCATGATTTTGGGACATCAAGACTATCATTACCACCATTGTCCTTGCCATAGTACAATTTATCTTGACCTTTGAGATCACTAAGATATGACTTTGGGTCTTCCGAATCAATTTCAAGGTGCTTCAAAATCTCACATCCATCTGTCAAAGCACTGGAAGTATTTGAGTCTTTAGAAACATTTAAGAGTGAAAAGTATCATGAAATGGCAGCAAATATGAAATATTACCTTTGGAAGGAGCAGAAACAAGAGGCTTCACTGTTGGATATGTCTCCTCTATCCATGATCCCCACACATGGACTGGAGATTCACTCTGGAATTTCTTCCAGGAATCCCTAACTGAGATTTTTTTATCTTGCTTGGTACTTGAAGGAACAGATAACGAAAATTCAGGTCCAGTTCTCCAGGTGATGTCAGCTGAAGGACATGTTTTATCTTTAATGTAGTAGTTATACTTGAAATTCACACCAGAAGGTATCTGTCATCAATAAAGGGTGATCACTAATTAGCTTCATTTTCCAGTGAATATCAAGTAAAGGGTTGATACAGTTGTATCCATGAAGCTCATAAGAGCTGAGAATGCTGCTAAAAGAACAACCTCCTCAATTAATCTTTGCAGAATTTAAGGACAACAAACCTCATAGTTTATATTCCTCCTTTTCGTAGAAAAGGAGATGATATCTCATGCCAAGAGAGAATCCAGGCATCTATAAGTTTTTACTAAGACAAGTATAACTATACTTCCATACAATATAAACCCCTTGTTGAAGGTTGGCCTGAACAACACCAATCACAAGGATAACAACCAGATACAGAAATCATCAACAAAAACAAGTGCTGGATGTTTAGTGCAAAAGAGCCCAAAAAAGGTCATTTCAGTCATCAAGACTGAATTGAAAACAGTAAATGATGTTGAGGAAAACTTACAACCTCCACAAGGAAAATGTTAATATAACTTCACCTACATTACTCTTCAGTATCCTACAATCGTGGGGCTATGCATAGTCTTAAACATAACTTTGGCTTGGACAAAATATTTGATATGTTGAAAATATTCTTATTTCCCAATTTGACACATAGAACATTATAATAGGTAGTCAAAGATTTGGAGGAAAAAAAAAAGACTTCACAGGGTATGCTTTGGCTAGTCACAAAATGGTACATAAATGAAATGAAATGAGATCCAGAAACATTCTTCAGTTAGAACAAGTGGGAAAAAAAACTTAAACAATGAAGGAGCTGTTAATTGACTAGCAAATGCTAAGTATTTCTCATAATAAATTTCAATTAATTGTAATTTTGAAGTACTAATGCAAGCCAGTTTGCATCCACGCTTCTCAGATCAAGAATTACCTCAACTTCAGCTTTCCACAAGTTTCCATCTTCAGTACGAGACATTAAAATAGCCATCTCTGGTTGCCAGTTTCCCAAAACATGTAGATCCCCAGAAAGGTAGAGAAGCTGACCAGCTGCCAATTCAGCATCTACAGTCCAAACTACCTCATTTGATCCCTTACCAGTAGTAATTGAATAGCCTAAGAAACAGAATGTGATAGATCCATCAGCCACTCTTTAAAAAAAAAAAAAAAAGACTACCTCGTGAAAGGATTAAGCCAAAAGACATGTAATGAATTTAAGCACATCCAGGAAAGTAAAGGGTAACATAAATACTTCTAATTCTTTAAAAAATGTAGTTACAAGAAAGAGATATGGCGGGCCAGAGAATAGCCATCTTAAGAGAAACCTAAAGTTAGAGAGAACTGGAATTCATTAGCACTGAATAAGTCCCTATTATGAATGAACCTCAAAAGAATTTTCTTCCAAGCTAAAACAAGCTAATTCTATAATCATTGCATTAGTTTAATTCTTAATTCGACTAAAATGTTAGGATGATTGCCAAAGATGGTAAAGGTTTTAAATAGGAGTCAAAGTCATATTTTCACATTGATTTCTGAAATCCCTAAAATCTGAAAAAAGAAAGCAGAAGGAAACAAAATCCTAAACCTACAAATATCCAACTTAGGAGCATATCCATGAACTGCATGAGATAAAACCCAGCTGAAGATTTAAACGGAGACAAGAAGTATATAAATGAAAGGAGGAGAGGAATTTGAAAGCATAGGGAAAGTTGGAGAGACAATGAAAGGTGTGGATAGGGAGCTAAGAGATCACCTTTGTTAGTCGACATTACACTGCTCGAGTGAGAATTGTGATTTCCTAAGCATAGAGCTAACTTAGAAACATTTCCAGGGGGCAACCGATGGCATACATACCTGTTTCAACAGCAGTGTTTCATAAGCCAGATAAATAGTTAAAGTTTCTATAAACATTTATACTGTATTTAAATTGAAATTCTTCACCATCCAACATATTGTCAAGTATAAAGTAACTCATGACAAAGTGACAAGCAACTTATTACTTTCCCGCATAGCAAACATTACTTCCATGGAACATCTGTCTTAAACAATATAAGTTTCGCTTCCTGGGAAAATTCTAGTTATAGGGTGCACTGAGGGGGAGGGGGGGGAAAAAAAGAGTGGAGGCTACAACATGTACCTAGCAACAAAAGCTATGGAAATTGAGAGAAGGTACAAATAGCAATTTAAGTTCATGTTCAAACATACAAATACCAATTTAAGTTCACGTTCAAACATACATATTCAAGTTAAGATACGCACATATCAACCAACGCACACCGAAGTGAAGGTGAGAACAACCTCTCGGAACCAAGAAGGCAAGTGGGTGGGCGTGAATTGAGGAGATGTAGGTGGGGCCGTGGCCAAGCCTCGTAGACGTCCATAAACGACTCGCCTGGTTTGAGTTCAGAGAAGCAGCGACAAGGAAGGGGAAATGCCACGAGAGACGCTCCAGAGGTGGTGAATGGGCACATGAAACACAAGAACGGTTCCAGTCATTTGGAAGGAAAGCAAGGAGAGTCTATCTGTGCGCGCTTCAGTGTGTACCTCTGACTGTGTACTGGATAGAAAGAGACGTGAAATGTTGAGACGTTGAAAAGACGATTATACATTATTTATTTTTTACTTAATACATTTATGATTACAAAATTCGTCAAACATATATTTTATTTTATCTTAAAAATATTTTTATCAATTTTTTGATAAATAAAAATAATTATATTAATAGCCCCTTAGGACACCAAAATAAAACAAAGTTAACGTTTAAGAAGAAGCACACGAAGGATACTTTCTGTTAGATAGTAAGGAATTAAAGCCATGTGTGATTCAACAGATACTCCATTTGTCTTTTGTTTAACAGACAGGAGAAGCTTGCTATTGTAATGTTGAATTGTAAACAATTGTAGCTCATCCCGCAATTGTAAACAAATCTCGGAGGGATGCTTTCTTTATAAAATAAACCCTTTTCTTTTGGTCATCTCAGTCTATCTTTTTCAGACAAAAATTTTCTCACTCTTTTTTTGTAATAATTTATTTGTATTATTTCTTAGACGAACTTTATTGAATTATGTGTTCTTTATTTATCTATTTAATAGTTATTGTCGGGTATAATTATAGTGAATTATTATGCTACTAAATTATATGTTTAGGAAATTTTTTGTCTAAGAAGACTGAATTTTAAATGGGATCGTTAGTACCTCCTCTAGGTTTTTTTGAAATTTTTCCTGATATAATTTTTCAGTACCATCATTCACACTCTATTCACTTACGCAATATTGCTTGAGATGAATCTGTTATTATTGGTTTGATTCAACTCGAGTTTCCGCAATATGTAAAACACTATATGAGCCCTAATATCCTCGAATAGGTTATCTATGAAGATTCTAGGTTGATTCGCTTGATCTCTTAATGCCCAATTGTTTTTATCTTCCTAAATATTCAATGCCAGGAAAGAAAAAGCAATCAGAAATACTCTCTTGATCTCTGTTGTTCCATAGTTGTGACTGATGCACCATGTGATTGTCTCTCTTCATGTTCTCTATAGATTTCCGATTCTACATTTTGAATGATCACATGCCATACTCTGCTTGCATGATGGTAGTTAAAAAATAGGTGTCTACTGTTTCAATGTTTGATTCACAAAGGTAGCATCTATTAAGGATTACAAGATATTTTTTGAGTCTATCTACTATATCGAGTCTCTTCTTCACTATTATCCATATTGTGTAATCTTCACGTAGAAGTAGATGGTTTCCCTAAAACAATTTTGGTTCTTCATTCTAGAGAATATGCCTTACATATTTATTTTGAGAATTCCCCAGATGTAGTACCACTCCACAGCACTGTATCTTCTTTACCAAGATTCAAAATATAATTCTCCATTAAACTATAGAATTCCATATTTTGTTAATAACCTCTCTAGAGTGTCCTTGTTGAAAAGCATATGGAATACTATAGCCTCTTGCTAGTATATGGTTTTAAGGGGATGTAAGTCAACTGGGTTGTTCAATTCCCCCAAATGGAGACCACTTATCCCTCTATAATGAGCTATAGTTTTGGTATATGGTACCCTCTTTAATCTTCTCCTTATGCTTTAGGATGTTACTATTACTATTGATAGAACTCTAGTCTTAGAATACTAGAGATTTATTGTATTATTGAAATATAACCATAATATATATATCATTACAGTACAATCTAGAAGTATAATATTTCTCACTATCCATAGCAGAATTGCTCCTCAGAAGGTGTGAATATCCTTCTGTCACAAAGTACTCTCTCTTTTTTGCCTACTTCTCTTCTGCTCTCTCTCCCCTACATAAACTGTTGGCCCCCAAATTCTTTTCTTATTGAATAAGCATGATTTCAATTTATTTTCGAGGTTTTGTTTGATTATTTGCTTTTGGTTAGAGTTTAATTAGCATGTCAATGGTTGGAGGATTTATTGCTTAGATTGATGGAATTAGGAGTATTAAATGGAGAAATTAAGATTAAGTTAGAGTATAGTATGGTGTAAGTTAAATTGAAGGAATAAGAATGTATAAGGGCAAAATGGGAAGATCACTTAAGGTAAAAAGGTATAAGGCTTACAAGGAGGGGTAGATTG
>JAOSBK010000009.1:8624984-8636626 GCA_027568895.1 Erythroxylum shatona | reverse complement strand
ATGATACAAAAATACTTAAGATACTCACTTTAATTCATATATGATTTTAGGTACAATTTGGAAGCAAATAAATTAAAGTGAGTTGAAAGCACAATATTTGGGTCATTTTTTGAAGATTAATTTTTACTTGTCTTCATGGAGCAAAAAGTGAACAAATTTAGCCCAAAAGAAGTGGAACCATAGCAGTTGGAAAAATAAGGTTGATAAAGAAAAATATCAAAATGATAGTGGAAGCAAAGCAAAATGTCAAGAAGCAACTGAGCAGGCGATGTCTAAAGAGCTACATAAAACGATACAACAAAATGTTAGACCAAATGGCTATAAGAAATGGTAGAGCATAGAGGATAAAATGTAGACAACGTCTGCGTTCGACGCAGATGTTGTATGCTAAATGCAGACAACGTCTACATTTAACGCATGCGTTTTACTTAAAACGTATAAGGGAGCAGACGGGTGCGCAAAAAGTGTGAGTAGTAGGTGGGGATAGTAAACACCTAACCTTAATTGTCCCATCACGTTACAGTGGGCAAGCAACAGGCAGAGGGATTCGTCACATCGGAGGAGAGTTGCATGCATGATAGGTCTGCATTTAACATAGTTTTCTACATTAAACATAGACGAGGAGCGAGGAAGTCTGAGCACACAGACGAGGAGCTAGGAAGCCTGCGGAGGTTTTAATCTACAGGAATGTGGACCAAAAACTAGGAGCTAAATTGTCAAATCAAGCAATAGTGAGGGGCGTGAAGAGGGCTTGACGGTTTGGTGGCACGGGCGATAGTGAGAGGGTTGCAGTGTTGAGTGGTGTGAGAGAGCGTAGTGAACAGTAGCATGGTCCATTAAACTTTAATTGTCCCATCAAAGCTACAGTACCAAAGAGAGGAGAATAGATGGCTGCGTAAGAGGCAAAACAAAAGGGGTCTTAGGTAGGGCTACAACATGGAGATTAATCTTTTTTTGGAAAAGGCCCATGAAGGATTAGACATCCCGACACCAGTTCGGAGGTGACATCGACGCTGACGACTCGGGTTAAGTATTTTTTATTAGTTTGTTGCTTCTTTCTCTCATTAGAAATTGATTGTGTTATCCTATGTTAATTGATTTGGGTTTTATGTATGGATAATCAGACTTTCGTTATTATTCAGTTATTTGTGTATGAACCCATTGGGTATTATAAGATGATGATTTTAATGCATTCATTGAATCGTTAATTGCAAACCCATTGGTAGAATTTTGATATAATCCGTAATTGTTATGTTGAAATTCATGCGTAGCGACTAATGATTCGTAATCATTAGGGATAACATGACTTGAGTTAAATGATGCATTGTATGTAGTTGTTGCCTTGATTAATCGGTTTTCCTAATTTGTAATGCTACTACCTAATTAAATCTAGAAATTGTATCCTAGGTTATTCGGTGGTAAGGTTTAATTAATGTTTGTATCTTGATTAGACAAAACCTAAGAGAAAACTCGAGTTAATTATTAACTCATGATTAATAGTTGCTAGCAGAGGGTTGAGAACAACAAATTAATGAAATACGCTTAATTAGGGTGTCGGCTGAGATTGAATCAAATAATCGAGTCCTTATCGAATTTTCTACTTTTATCATTTTTTTGCATGTTTTCTTTAATTTGTTTTTATTAGTTAGTTTCATTTCATTTTCTTCTTTCAACCCCCCTATATGGGATCGACCTAGATTCACCACTGTTATAGTAGTAAGTCTAGTTATTTTATTTTGACTAGCATAACGATGCCAAAATGGACCGCGCATTGACAACGGTTGTTCATCTTTTGGTTTCAACCATAGACAATGGTTGTTCATCTTTAATAATCATATTAAAATCCTTTATCTATAGTTGTCAAAAGTTGTTATGGTCATTTCATTCTTTCCTTTCATAAGTGGTAAAAAAAATGTTTGACCTCTTAAAACCATCTTCCTTCTAGTACATAACTCCATATGTCTCTTTAAATGAGACGTTCCACCTTTCAAACCACTTGAATACACTTTTGACAATAATTGCATTATGCTTTTTCAATTTCGTTAGTCGATATAGTCTTCTTAAAGTAATTCCAAACTTCACTTTTATGTTGAGTAACTTGAGTTATAATTGAACTTCTATCGTCACTTAGTGTCAGAATAAAAGTTTCCACTTTTACCTCCAGTATCGGATTAGAACTCTCAATTAAAGAATATGCTCATCCATTTGAAAAAAAAAACATATAGATACTTGAGGTTAGAAATAAGAATGTATTAAGAAATGAAACATTCTTAATCAAAATATTTTGGCTACATTCTAATTAAAATATTCCATATAAAACAAAATGTTCAAGAAAATTAAAGAATGTCCAAACTTTGAATACGCTAGAATGTCCAAGTAAGTTAGATTAATCATTTAGAGGATTAATACAAAGATGATATAAAATATTCTATATGTATTAATCCTTTAAAAACATTTGCATTACACTTTTAAATTTGACATATAAATCCATCTTTGTGTATATATACATCCTACATTTAAATTAGTGAAACCTAAATATATGCATTCAACTCACATGTACGAAGACATTTTCTTAGAATAATTTTACTGGAGTAACTCTTTATTGTATTTGTCTTGTTAAAATTGAAATATAGATTTAAGTACTCAAGTCACACATGTACAACTTACAAGTATAGATTATGAGTATACAATTTGATCGAAGTAAATAATCATTGACAAACCATACTCAGTGCTATTTACTAATTCTAGGGTTAGTAAATGAAATATCTTTAAATTGGATGCCTCAGTAGTTTTTACTCTTTAGCTGCATCCATCCCTACTTATATCTAATTTATTATTCAATGGTTCTCTTGTAAATAACTGTTTTAAACAAACAAAAACTCATTTGGTCATGCCCAACATTCATCAATACTATATCAATGTTGATTTGTTGTTAGTTAAATACTATATCAATGTTAACATAGTATTGTTTATTATCTTTTGATTTTAGATAATAAGCTCCACTGATAGGTGGGACTCACAAAAATCTAATATTTTCATACCTTAAATTCTACTCACTGCTTTCTAACAAGGATGTCAAAGATGTGGAGATTGCAATTCTTTTTGTAATTTCTACACACAAATATTGTGAAGAAAACAACTAGATGAAGTAACCAAGTTCCTAAAGTTGTGTCATTTCTTGTCTTCATAGATGAACCAACCAAGTTCCTAAACTTGTGTCAGTTCTTATCTTCAAATTTAAGAAATGCATTGCAAAGAATTGTTCATTAATTTACAAGAGCTCTTCAGGAGAACATTGATAAAGAATCAAGGATGGTGATCTCCGCGAGCCTAGAAAGTGAAGTATAATTATTGCATCTTGAAGACATCAGTAGGTCTAAATCCTGCTCATGCAGAGAATGAATCCTAACTTATAGCTTGTTCTTTTACAGTAATTCACATGTCTAGAATTACTGTAAGAGAATTTTTTTCAGAAATGATTCAATAGGTCGTAAAGTGGAAAAAATGTGAACAAAAAGCTTTTAAACTAGTGGGTATAACCGTGTATGAGAAAGGTTGCTAAGAAAGCTAAAGAATGCAAGTTTCACGAAAGGTCATTTAGGGTGCCCATTTAATAGTTGTAGTCGAGAGAGAAAAGGGAATGGAATGACTCTTCTTTCACAACACCAATATGTCCATAACCACAAATCAAATCATAAATTCACATTTCATTTCAGTAACATATTAACAAGCAATATGCAATCTTCTTTCACTCTCTCACTATCATCACAAACATCTATTACGATGTGATCTAACAAAGAAGCAAAACAACTAACAATCAAGAGTGTGACATTTCATCAAACACTATATATGCATTATCCCATATTCCCAATAATAACATACAAAGTTCTCAAGTTACCTAAATCAATTCTCAAAACCACCAACTATTAATAAAAAACCAAATTGACGGAGAGAGAATGAGAGATTACCTTATTAAATACGCTGGACCATTCACCATTGGTTGTTTTGAGCGTTGGTGACTTCAACGTGCACGTGGCCAACGATAAAGGACAGCTGATACGAAGAAGAAGAGTAAAGGAAGAACGTGACACGAAGAAGAAGAACAGAGGAGTGAAAAGTGTTGTGTGAGTGAGAGTCGAAGTCATAGAACCAATAGCTGGGTGAGAGGTCGGGGATGAAGGGAGGGAGGCTGGCTGCTCTGTTGTTTCTTTTAATAAGAAGCAAAACGACATCGTTTTGTTTTCAACAAAACAACGTCGTTTTTTTTTATGCCTAAAGTGGCTTAGGCCATACCTAGTCGGCTCGTGACCCAACCCGTGGGCCAGTTTAAACAATCTAAACCTGTTGACCATGGGTCGGGCTAGACAATTTTTGACATCCCTAGCTATGCCTCAGATGAACAACAGAACACATTTACTTATAAGGGTCATTTTCTACAACATATGGTAAAGGGTCATTTTCTACAAAAGGGAGTTTTGTAGCTAGTGAAAGATTTTATTTCCAAACTACCCCTAGCAGGAAACCAATCTTCTAGTAGCTAAATTAGAGTTTTAGGTGACTGAAGAAAGTAGAACCAGATAAAAATGAAAAAGTAAATGATAACAATATTAAAGAATGTAAAATACCTTAAAATTCTATCGTATAACTTCCAATCATTATCAATATAGTGTAACCCTTCTTTTGATTATCATCTGTCCGTATGTCCGTTGTTATGACAATTCGTCCTTGAACACTCGACAATGCTCTTAATGTTTCACTCTTCTTATCCTCATAAATTTTGATAATATCATTCCTCAATGTATTCTGACTTGGAACCTTGAAAGTCAATTGGAGTCAATTGAGAAATATCCTGAATATTTTGCTTTCAACCATAGACAATGGTTGTTCATCTCCAATAATCATATTATCCATCAAAATCCTTGATCTATAGTTGTCAAAAGTTGTTACGACTATTTCGTTCTTTCCTTTCATAAGATTAGGGGTCCAAAATGTTTGACCTCTTAAAACCATCTTCCTTCTAGTACATGATTCCATATGTCTCTTTAAATGAGGCATTCTACCTTTCGAACCATTTGAGTGCAACTTTTGACCATATAAATGAGCTAGTGGGTATAACCATATAAGAGAAAGGCTGCTAAGAAAGCTAAAAGATAGAAGTTTATGGAAAGGTACTTTAGGGTGCCCATTTAACAGTTGCAGTTGACAGAGAAGAGGGAATGGATTGACTCTTCTTTCATATACACGAATATGTCTGCAACCACAAATCAGATCACAAGTTCACAACTCATTTCAGTAACACATCAACAAGCAATATGTAATCTTCTTTCGCTCTCTCACTATAATCACGAATGTCTACTACCATGTGAATAAAGAAGCAAAATGACTTAACAATCAAGAGTGCGACATTTCATCCAACACTATATATGCGTTATCCCATGTTCTCAATATTAACATACAAAGTTCTCAAATTAGCCAAATCAGTTCTCAAAACAACTAACTATTAACTAAAAAAAACAAATTGACAAAGAAAGAATCAGTTATTAAGTACATTGGATTTCACTGATGGTTGTTTTGAGCATTGGTGACTTTGACGTGCATATGGCCGACGATATAGGATAGATGATGCGAAGAAGAACGAAGGAAGAATGTGACACGAAGAAGAAGAACAGTGGAGTGAAAAGTGTTGTGTGAGTGAGAGTAAAAGTCACAAAACTAGTAGCTGGGAGAGAGGTCGGTGATGAAGGGAGGGAGGCTGGCCATTGCATTGTTTTGTTTAATGAGAAGTAAAACGATATCGTTTTGTCTTTTTTAATGTTTTGTTTTATAACTTAAGCGATATCGTTTTATTCTTAAAGCAAATCAATGTCATTTTGTCAGTAGAAGAAATAATTTTAAACATACACAAAACTACGTCATTTTCCTATAAAACAAAACGATACGTTTTGTTTGTAACTCTGGGCGGGCCACGAGGCATGAGCTGGGCTGGGCTGCTCAGCTCTGGTCACAACTTGGCCCTATTACGTTGGCTCGTGGCCCGTGGCCCTGACCGTGACTCACGGGCTGTAGCCCAACCCAAAGTGACTTAGGCCATACCCAACCAGCCCGTGGGGCGGTTTGATCGAGCCAACCTCGTTGACCACGGGTCGGGCTGGACAATTTTTGACATCCATACTTAAATGTAATGAAAAGACTATTTTATACAAGGACTTAATAGCACTTGAATGTGTAATTGAACGTTGTGATGGAAAATAACATTAGGGTTTTCAACAAGGGAAAGCCCGTATCTTTCTTTCTCCAGTTAGGAACAAGAGAGCAAAGTAGCACCACCATTGTTGTTAACCATTTGAAAAGAAAAAAATCACATGGCGGAGGAAAGCCATATTCCACAAACGGTTATATCCTCTAGAAAGAGGAAGGTAGGGCACAGGAAAGGGAACAAGGTGATGAAGAAGCGTAAACCGTTTCTGGGTATGGCTGAGAGGGTAAAAAAAATCGACCCCAAGTTGAAGAAATTCCTTCGGAAGAAGGCACGTGACTACAACTCCGATGTTGAGGAGGACGAAGAAGAGGGCTCTCTTAATGATAAAGAGGGTTTTACCAATGTGGATGGTGATGATTATGGTGATATGGAGGATGGAAGTGATGAATTTGAGAATGATAGTGAAGGTTCTGAAACTGAGGAAGAAGATGGTGAAATTCAACCTGGAATTACTAAGTTTAGTGAGGGTTGTAGAGCATTTAGGATGGCTTTCAAGAGTATTATGAAGAAGAGTGTATCTAATGATTCATTGGTGAGCTGGCTACTTCGCTATGGCTTGTCTTTTGTGGTTGAAACTTTTTCACGGCGATTTTGTGATGTCTCGTGGGTTTGCAGGGACCGGTATTATCAGGCCACAAGAAGCTTTTAGCAGAAAAGCTAGCTGAGGAGGCTGCGGAAAGAAAGGTCCATGGAGAGGCCAAGAAGGAGAAACAATTGGTACTTCTGATGCCCTTACCATTCCAGTATTGGATTTATTTTGTTGGAGCATTAATGTATGATGTTTGTATATATACATATATATGTTTGATGTCTCAGTTCAATGATGGAAAAAGAAAAGTGCTCTGCAGCACACTTAGGTAATAACTTTTCAATGAAACTTAAGCATCCATCTGCAACATTTCAAAACAGTCCAGTCTTGCTAAAATCACCAACAAGAGGAGCCAAGGTGAAAACAATATAGTAATGAGTTTAATGCCTTAATTTTAGGCTGGTATAAATTTAAGAAGCAGATTTCAAAATTGCAGACCCAATAACAGCTTTCTGCTGTATTGTGTAACTCTTCAACTTTCAGAATGTTTAGTACCAATTTCTTTCTATAGCAAATTCCAAAAAATTAATCTGCAGCCAGAAACTTCAACTTATACCTTTATACCATAAAAGAATCTTTCTCCATACTTCTCTCATTTGCGTTCAATAAAATATTATAGACAGAAATCTGACAGTAACATGTAAAAGTAGAAGCTTTGGTGGAAATTAGACTCTGTTCAACATTTTTAAACATTTAGAAAAAGTGTAAAATTTTCTCTTTGTGGTCCTATAAGCCTGTGTCAGTTAGGTCTAACTCATTACTTTGTTCATCTGGTGATAGTTGGGAGAGAAAGGGCATCTGAAGCCTGCTAATTACCTAGACTCCCATGAAAAGTTTCTAATCAGCGTTGCTACTAAAGGAGGTATTATAATATGTTTTCGGTTGTGTATGTTATGTATTTTCGTATCAAAATGTATTATATTTGTCCTAACATGATTCTTGTCGCTGCGGTTCCAGTGGTCAAACTATTTAATGCTGTAAGTTCTTACTAAAAATTTTATCAGATTTTTTCTTAATAGAATCATTTGTTTTTTAGCAATTCCAATATCTTCAATATAGAATATCACCACTGTCACTCCACTCATATTGAGGTGCTTGTATCTTTGTACAGGTTAACAAAGCGCAAAATGCACAGAAAGTACTTAATCCTTCAAGGTCAAAAGATGCAAAAGGTATGCCTACTGACAACAGGTTTTGAATCCTCTTGTAATTGCTTCTACCTTGTTCATAATTATATTATACTACATTGAGCTGAAGGATACTCTCCCTTTTCACAGTTATGATTACTTTTTGTGTTGCATCTAAATGTTCTCACTTCTCCCGATTAACTTGACCTGTTTTTATTTTTCCATGCTCACTGTGTCGTTAGCCATGTATTGCAAATTTGGTGCTCTACCTTTGTTTCCTAGGGCCTTCTGTATATCTTTTCTTATGGTTCTGTCCTCAACAATGATTACCTGACCAAAGATGGATAGCTGTGACTGGAACTAGTTTGATGAAATATTCCTTCTTGATCTGATGTTTGAAAATAATCTAGGATTGCATTGTTGTTAGCTTGTAAGCCATATGGTTTGCTTTGCCTATAGTTCTTGTTATGAGCAAATTTTGGATTGGTTTTTCAAAGATACATGTACGAACTATGAATTTTAAATTAGTCCAGTTTTGCTATGGTCAATCTATCATGTTATGAACTTTATATATATATATATATATATATATATATATATATATATATACATATACATATGATCATGTTAACTTACTGATATTAACTCACTGATGTTACAAGAATCTCTAGTAACCTTTTCCTAAACTTTTCAGTGGTAAAAAAGCGGAGGAAGGAAGCCTTCTTCTCTGAGTTAGGCAAGACGCCAGGGGTCATTTCCTCTGCAAAGGTTGGAATTTGTCTCTTTGAAGTTTAACCCTTACTAAGTGATACCAAAGAGTTATTATTTCCCTTTTTTTACATCTTATTATGTGTTGATTTGCTCTTTCTGTGGCATTTCACATGTTTCACAATGCTATTGTTTGACAACAAGCAGGTACATTCATTTTCAACCCCAGCTGAGGGTGAAGGGCCATCCTGGGCTCCATTACGTGATAACTACATGTTGACAAGTTCCAAGTTTAAGGACTGGGATAAAATGCCGGTATGAACTTTAGCCATAGCATGTTCTCTACCCACCTCTCTATATATGTGCACCAAGCGTGGAAATGCCAAGTGGGGTTTTGATACTTCTAGTTAATTCTTGTTTGTACAATATATTTCTGCAGGATACGGCAGTAGCAGATGATACTGGGAGGATGTCTGATAGTAGTTCTGATGACGATTGAATTGGCAAACAATAGGGCCATCCAAAAACTGTCAGCTTGAGAATGAGGTCTGTAGTGATGCCATTAGGCATGGTAAATTTTGATGTACTTCTACGGGGATGATTAGTAATTCATGAAAACGATAATTATGAGCTTATAAAAAAGCGGTTCTCATCTTTGTCTTCCTTCCATGGGTGAATGGAAGCATGAAAAATGTAATGCTCCCTGACCCCAATGTGGATATCATTGCAGAAACTGGCTAAATGGATCCTCTTAGAAACTTGTTCGTGTTCAAAACACTTAAGATAGCTAATAATAAGACTTTCGAAACAGAACCCCAAAGTTTAATAGTTTTGGAGCCAACTCCACGTGATTGATCAAAAAGTGGGTTTAAATGGGCATATGTTTTCCTGGCTGGAGATCTAGCCGCAATGGGAGAATGGAGAGGAGTATGCACGATGGAACTGGAATTTTATTCAACCTGTCCATTTGACTTCTTTTCAACAAAATCCTTTCTTTTCTTTTTCTCATCTGAATAAAACTATAGACTGAAGTATGTTACAAGGAAACTATATACCAGTCAAAGATGTCAAAAATAAATAATAATGATGATAATGATGATAATAACGATGATGATGATGATGTCATAAAAAGCAAGAGAACTATCAAATAGCGTGAATGCATTTCTTGTTTCAAAAAAAAATATGTTCTTATTTTTACCTTAGTTTGACATTTGTCTCACTGAAACTGTTAACTAATATTATAGATTTTGAACCATATTGGCTCGTACTGGTTGAAAGGTACCATCTTAAAAGATGATGTCAAGTTGCATCAAATTATACAACTAGTACAAGAAGGGAAAATGACTATTTTTATAGTGAAACGTGACAAAAATCTATACTTCAAGAGTAGACTATATGTACTGGGAGTAAAGAACTTGAAGAAGAATTTATTGCATGAAGATTGTGTTCACCATGCATTCTAGGGGTAACAAGATATACCAAGATTTTAAACAACATTACTAGTGGCCAGGAATGAAGCATGATGTGTAGATTATGTGTAAGTGCTTGACTTGCAACAGGTGAATGCTAAACATCGACTCCCGTATGGCCTATTAAATTCCATTCCAATTTCACAGTAGAAATGGTATAATATCACCATGGACTTTGTTACAGTCCTAACCCTCACACAGAGAAAGTATGATGTAGTATGAGTTACAATGGACAAGGTCACCGAATCAGCTCACTTTATACCTGTTTAACCTGACTATTCTATGGATAGATTAGCTGAGTTGTATATAAATGAGATTTTTGGCTGTATGGAGTGCCATTGCCTATTGTTTCTAATCGAGACCCATGATTTACATTAAAATTATGGGAAAGCTTGCTAGTAGTTTTGCATACTCGGTTGAGCTTCAGCACAACCTTTTACCCCCAAACATATGGGCAATATGAGAGAGTTATATAGGTGCTGGAAGACATGTTTAAAACATGTGTTACTGAATTTCTAGGCAGTTAGGGATAGATACATTCATTTGAAGGAATTTTCCTACAACAATAGTTATCAATCCAGTATAAAAATAACACCATATGAAGTATTATATGGCAGAAAATGTAGAATCCTTATTTATTGGACAGAATTGGCTAAGAGCAAGATGATTGGGCTCGACATATTCAAAGACACAGAAGAGAAAGTGAGGGTTATTCAACAAAGATTGAAGGCTGCAAGTGATAGACATAAATCATATGTTGACTTGAAGAGGAAAGATATTGCATAGGTGGTAGGTGACAGTTTTCTTGAACGTTTTTCCATGGAGAAAAGTGTTAAGATTTGAGGAAAAGGGAAAACTAAAGTCGAGATTTATAGGTCCTTATGAAATCCTTGAAAGAATTGGACCATTAGCATATAGGGCTCTTCCTATGGAATTATCCAATTTGCACGATGTATTCCATGCCTCAATATTATGGAGATACCGATCAGATGATTCACATGTGTTACTAGTACAAGAAATAAAGGTCCAAACAGACTTCTCATATGATGAATAGCCAAAGAAAATCCTAGCTAAAGAAGTGAGACAATTAAGGAATAAGCAAATTCTTCTTGTAAAGGTGCTATGACAACATCATGGTGTTGAAGAGACAACTTGGGAACCTGAATCGATGATGAGAACTCAGTACTTGCAGCTATTCAACACAAGTATAAATTTCGAGGACGAAATTCTTTTTAAGAGGGAGAGGAATTTAAGGCCCCAATATATACCCTAGAAGCATTATAGTATGTCAAAGGTGTATTAAGAAGTGTAAAGAATTAAGTGTATTTAAGCTAGTAAGGTACATAATAGTAATTAATTTAAAAGACATGGGTAAATTGGTAATTTCTTCATTTCGGCATGGACATGAATAATATATGTGAAATATAGACTAGAATGAAATCAATTGATGACATTATATACTAATGTGGGAATTAAAAGAAGAAGGACCA
>JAOSBK010000009.1:8584869-8624884 GCA_027568895.1 Erythroxylum shatona | reverse complement strand
AATGTGCAATTTTGCTTAAAATCAACATATGGTCAAAATTGCACATTTGGTCCAATGAGATTGCAACATATATCTAAGACTATAAACTTCATGAAAATGGGAGTAGAAGAGAAGGGAGAGGGATGTGTATATAGGATTTTAACTCTAGAATTTTCTCTTCTCATCTCTGCTCTATTCCATCTCCTTAATTGCATCATTTTGCATAATGAATCAAGTTAATCCTCGGTGAAAATCAAGGTAAAAGTTAGTGGTTTTTCTTCTCATCTTCATCTTTTCTTGCTTTGTTCATGAAAAGTTGGAATTATAAGGCTAGAGTTGGGATTGAGATATGCATTTTGGTGTTTTTAGTTGGAGAATCAAGCAAAGCAAAAGGGGAAGAAAAGGAAAAGCACTAGAAGAGCTAATTAGCAAATTTGAAGATTTAAGACTACACTTAGTTAATTTTTGTATGTGTGCATATTTAGATGTGTACAAAGATTGATTTGGACATGGAATGGTTGTTGGAATGATATATTAGTGTTACTTTGCATGAAATTGGTTGAATATGACAGGAGAGAGTAACATTTAGTGAAATTCTATCTTAGTTTCTCGGTTCACTTAAACCAACTCCATTGTGTCGGTCATAACTCAGCCTATAGACCTCTAAATTGGGTGATTCCAATTGGAGATGAAAATTAAGACATATAAGAAGGTATCAACAACAACGAGGATTATTATGGGGCATCTCATGATGTTTATTTCGATCTATTATGTGCCTCTGCATCTAGCATTGGGTAGACCCCATACAATAACCGTCCTAGCTTTATCGTATTTTTTATTTCATTTCTTCTAGAACAATCATAAACACTTTTTTTATTATGGATCTACTACCAGAAATTCAATGCGTAATCTTAACATTTAATATGTATTCTTGAATAATCTTATTTTTCAATTATTCATCCATTTCATTTTACCAAGTTCCATGTTAGGCATATTAGTCAACATTTATATGTTTCGATGAAACAAAAAAAAATTATTTGTAACAAGTAGATTTGTTGGTTGGTTAATTGGTCACATTTTATTCATAAAATGGGTTGGATCAATATTTGTTTGGATACAGCAAAATAATTCTATTAGATCTAATATACTTATTCAATCGAATAAGTACCTTACGTCAAAATTGAGAAATTCTATGGCTCAAATCTTTAATATTCTCTTATTTATTACCTGTGTCTATTCTTTAGGCAAAATATTGTCACCCATTTTTACTAAAAACTGTAAGAAACCTCATAAACGGAAGAAATGGAGGAAGAAATAGATTTAAAAATAGAAACAACTTCCGGAACAAAGTGGACTAAATAGGAACAAGAGGCATCCACTAAAGACAATCTTGCTTCTTCCAAAAAAAGAAAAATCTCTAGAATATAATCAGACTTAATTATGGCTTTATGTCATCAAAAATTGAGATAAAAATGGTGACCTGATGCTGCCTCTGTATTGGAGTAGCTTGTGATGTTTAGTGCATATCTCATGGTTTAGAAATCCAAATGGTTTGATTTTTAGTGCTATAGAAACTAGAGATAGAGGGAAACGAATGTTTAGAAGATCTCAAAGCCTACATTCAATTTTTGCTATGTGAAAATTAGGGAACAAGTGCAGATCATCGTGTCATTTGTTTTTGGAATGATTTGATTTCCTATTTTTATATCCATCGAGTGCTTAACCTAATATTTTGAGTTTTTTACTTCCTTTTTTTTACCAAATCATATTGAAATATTTTTAAATGTTTATAAAACTTTGCATACACTTAGAAATAAAATGAAATATGACATACCATATATGAATTGGGTAATTAAACATTGAAATTTAAGATTGAGCATAATGCATGCTAAAGAAAATTTACATTTACATAGAGATTTGTATGCATATTTATTGTTTATACGTGTGTAGTATGACTATACAAGTTCACATATTGATTTTCTGAAGATAATTAAGTGCAATTTAACATGTTTTATATTTAAATGGGGTATAAGAATTTATATACTGGAATTATGTGAATGTACCTTGAGAAACACAACTGAACAAAACATATACAAAATAAATTGCATGAATACTTGTGATTTGAATACTATCCTAATGGTGATGAGTTCTGACTTGCATGTATGAACTTAAAAATAAATTGTATGTTTTCAAGTGAATATCATATGATTTGTCAATGTATTAATTATGAAATTAGCAAATGATTGAAGGAAATGTTGCAATGCTTGCTTTATTGTCTTAGTGATGGATAGATAGGTATGCCTATAGGGTTATATCACAGCTGCTACAGTTTGACACTTTTGAGGTCTTTCATTTCGAGACTGTAATGTTCCTACAGTTCAATACCTTTGGATATCCACAATTCGATACCTTTGGATACTTCGATGCCTTCGGGTATCCACAACTTCAGTTATCCACACCCACAAGAATATACAGGCCTAACATAGACAGGAGACTTAACATTCATAAATAAGAGATACAATATGGCAACAAGAATAATTTGTATTGATGAGAATTGATATCAATATTTGGATTATAATTTTGCATTTTCAATATATGGATAATATATAGAAGTATATTTGCATTACGTGCTTCGCTTAATTATGTCATCACTATTTAGATGAGTTTATGATATTCATGAATGTGTGTGTGCTTGATGAATGGCTATTGTGAAAGGTTATTCAAAGTAAGTGTTTTCCCATTAAGCTTTCAAGCTTAGCATGAGTATTAATCTGTGAAGGTCCAAGTAATAAGAGTAAGGCATAGGGAACATCTGCAAGTACCTTTGGAAAGTTTCTTTGATTAAAGATGATTCTATATGTAATGAAGGAAATTTCAATTCTTAACAGTTTACAATTAAGAATTCACGTTATGTATAATATCTATTTTGGATTACCATATAAATGTACTGATGTAATAATACTTTTAAATGATAATCTTAAGTGATATGAAACTTTGAAATATGCATATGTACAATATTGAATAGGAAAATGTGCGATAATAGTCCTTATAAATGAATAAAAATGTATGTTATGACTCTTTGTACAAGAATTCGATTGTCATAAATTTACGTTGTTGTAGGTTCTGTATAGGCAGTGTTATATTTCTAGTCATATCAACCTATAGTAGATATTATTGTCTCTTATAGTTCAGGATACAAAACTCTTTCAATTGATGACTACAGAGGTAAATTTTTCAGTAACTCTATTTATGAAATGAAAAGTTATTTGGATGAAAGAAGAATAGCTTGGGCTACTTTTAAGTGTTCAATCATGGCTGATGAATGGACAAGTAGAAGATATAAGCCTATCACTATTTTTGTTTTATTCTTCAAGGGCTCAATATTTTTTAAGTCTATTGATGCATTTGACATTGTTAGAAATACTGATACTCTATTTAAAATATTAGATAAAGCTGTAAATGAAGTTGGGTCAAAAAATGTTTCTCAATTTATTATTGACTATGATTCCGCTTATAAAGCGGTTAGAAGAAGATTGCAAAGTAAGTATAATTCTTTTTTATTGGACTTTTTGTACTACATATTGCATTGACTTGATACTATAAAATATAGGAGATGTTAGGTATTTTTTTATTATTGATGAGATTGTGCAGAAAGTAAAAAAGGTAACCATGTTCATCTACAATCATACGTAGGTCTTAATTTTAATGTAAAAGATTTCAACAATGGTGAAATTTTGTGTTATCCTGTTGTTACAAAATTTGCAACAAATGTTTACAGGTGGGTTGAATCTAAGCATGCTAAGTCTAATACTAGCTTGGAGATTTCTAGAATTATACTTGAAGATACTAAATTTTGATCCTAATCTTAATTTTTCATCTAAGCCTGTAAGCCTTTGGTGAGGGACTTTGTCTTGCTGATAGTAATGCAAAGGCAACAACGATTTATTTTTATTATGTCATAGAAAGGACAAGCAAAGCAATCAAGGCTAATATGAAAATAGGCCTTCTTTACACGCAACTTATCTTACAATCATCAATGAAAAATGATAAAGACAACTTTACTTTCCGTTGTTTGCAACTAGGGCATTTTTAAATCCTAGTGTCCATTTCCGACCAAGTTTTAGAAAGAAGGGCGAAGTTAATAAGGGAATGATATTAACTATTACAATTATTGTTACCCATAAATAATGCAAGATTTCCTAAGCTCACAAGTAGAGATTTATAAGAAGGGTTTTGGTGATTTTGGGATGTTAATTGCTATTCGTCAAAGAGAAAACTTAATCCAAGTATATATTTTTTCACTTTTGTACTTGTTAAAAATTAATCATCACTTTATTTTGTCTATAATGCTACTTTTGTTGTCTTATGGCGTACAATTTCTTTGTGAAACCAATTCGAAAATGGTATTCTAGAATTACAAAGATTTGCAATTTGAATTCTAAGTTAATGTGTGAGTACAATAGGCTATGAAAGGAATTGTAGCACATTTGAATTCATCTATTTTAAGAACTTGAATAGATTGGAGCACCAAAAATTAAATAACTTGGTCTTTGTTTGATACAATTTAAAGCTTCGATAAAGATATGTTATTATCATTATTAAGTTAAATATAATTTTCTATAATTTTTAATAATTTAATTTTATTGTTTACTAGGACTTTTAATAGATAAGTAGTTCAGTGGATCCAATGTGAGTTGATAATATTGATCTTTTGGCATATTAAGTTTCTAAGAAGTTGAATTTGACAGATGAAAGTGACTTAGAAAATAATTTTGTATAAGAAAGTATTGATATATTATTTGGTGCAATAAATTTGAATGATGGTGATAATGAAATTATAGTGGATATGCGATTGATTCAAGTTTCAGGATTTTTTCTTCTTTTAATTTTACTTATATTTGATGTATATGTTAAATTCTACATACGTAATATAATTGTAAATATTTTTGTTTCATTTTAAAACTTTTAGTTGATTCTTTGACATAAACTCTTGTTGTAAATTATAATTGTTATAAAGTAATTGATATTTATTTGGTATTTTGATATAATTATTATTTATTATAAAATTTTAAAATTTTAAATATTGTATATTAATCTTAATTTTATATTTGCATGATAATTAAATGATATTTTAATATTAATTATAGTTATTATTTACATATAAAAATAATGTCAATAAAAAAAATTGTTTTTTAATATTTTATTATGATTTTTAAAGACAAGATACAAAATTATACATTATATAATACAATATATTAAATAACTATTTTGTAATTTTATAAATTTAAAAAATTATCCGAAATAATATAAGTATCAATCGGAGTCTCAATCAGTCGCATGATTCAGACAAATAATTAACCTCAGATACTATCTCTCTGTGTTATTATTACACACTAGCCTCTTAAGGGCACATTAGTAAGGTCATGTACTATTCATGTACACCTAGAGAAAAAGGTCCTAGCAGAGCAAGTTCTTTCGTCCGATCATACAGCTGTTCGGAGTCAGGCATTATCGATCTCTGCTGTACATTTCAAAATGAAATAAAATAAAGAGCTAAGGCTTGAGTAAGTAGCTGTGAGTTCAGCGACTCACCATGGCACAGGAGCCAACTTAAGTGCGCGGAGCATAAGTTACAAAATTTAATCAGCTTTTTGAGCATTTCTATATCACGACCAAGATGAACATATATTCTCCTTTCAACTCAAATTTCTCAGATAAATGGAAAGGAAACCATAACCATTTAGCATAGGCCTCCACAATACGCCAGCCTTTCCAGTCTTGTTGGATGGGTGCTCTAAACCATCTATTCCTTTTAAAGTGATGGGATCATCGGCTGATTCTCACTAGTGAAGCATCAGAACCAGTTCTTTTGCATTCAACCAGTAGACCGCTGTGATGCAAAAAACTTGTAACTGCACAAGGAAATAAATGGATCAATTTCAACCTGTCTTCAGATAATAATAAGTCACTTCTCCACCTAAACATCGATGCCTTTCCTTTCTGTAAAAACATGGTTAAAAATTGTACACTCAGTAGCTTCTGGTTTGACTCAATGGGTCATAATCATATGCATCACCAGCTTTCACGAATCGCCCCTTCACACGCCTTCTTACATCAGCCCTAGCTTTGCGAGATGCGTATCTTACTCTCTTGTCAAACCTATTATCAAATTAAGCAAGATGTAAACCCATACAAATTTCAACCATGTCCATGGAAGACTAAAGAATCATAATAGTATGCAAATACACTGCAAGTTAGAATTCATATGCGTGGATATTCTGCAAAAAAGAAAGGAGATGCAAAATAGGGTGCGCATATTATGCATATTGCGCATTCTTTCTTAACAATTAGACATCCTTAAGGTAATAAAGAAATTTGAACACTTGAGTGCAATAACTAGCCAATCTTATGCATATAATCCTGTGAGGATGAAACTGGAAGTGTCAAAAGATGCACAATTTCGCATCACTGAAGATTGAACTGCAAGTATGATCTGATTCTTGTAATTATTTGAAGTGCACAAAACTATTACGATTTTTAAATTTGAATTACGTGAACTTTGAATTTCAGGTAAGATATGTAGAAAAAGAAACACTAATATTTGATCTCAAAAGACAGAAAAACGACCATGTCAAGAACATTTTTTCATATACTGTTAACTTGAAAATAAACAAAAAAAAATCAGATTTAGTATTTTGACATGGTTAAGGAGATGGCTCCTTAACCATTATTGCTTACTTGCGTGTCTTCTTTTTCTCTTTGTAACGCATTACAGCATTGCTCCTATTAGCTGAAGATAGAGAATTTTCAGAGCATGGAGGACACCATGGAGGCTCTCCCATGAGAAGCATAGAGGAAGCTCCACAATCCTGATAATCAGCACCACTACTTTCTCCAGTGAGGCCAGAAAATGAAAGGCTTGATTGCGCTTGTCTTGCCGTAAAACAAAGGACTGGTTCAGTTTTAGTACTCATGGAATCTGCAGATGCTGCATTGCTGCATGCTGGCTGCACCAGATTAACCAGTCCAACCGATGATCCCTGGAGTTAGCAGTGTACCCAATTATATGAAAGCAAAGATGCTTCAATAAGAAAGGAATGGGACAAAATTAGGCAGAGCAGAACAAATTGATGCAGCAGAACAGAATTGGATGATGTACAGTGTATGCAGTTACTTCTTTGCCAAAAAATATATGTAAAAGTCAGACTTGCAATACCTACAATATGACTACTGCACATCTTTGCATGAAGTGACAGGAGCATGAAATTGATCTCTTCAAGCATTATAACATCCTAAAGCTAGGAACTAAAAGGGGTTTGATTCACCAAAGAGATGCGACACAAATTAAGAAATCTGGGATCTATGCACTAATGATTCATATGGATCCCAGAGATAAAAAGCATAGGCAAAAGAAAACCAAAGGAATAGGTATGCCAATTAATACATGAAGGCATCTAAAAACACAATATAAGAGAAGAGAACCTCAGCAGCAACTGCACCCTGACACTTGGAATCACCAGCAGACATTTCCTTCGTCCCAAACAAGCTATCAATTCCACCATTCTCAAAAAGCTCTTCAGAATTACTAAGGGTAACACCAAAGAGCTCTTCATAGTTCTCGAGATTCAAATCTACTCCATCCATATTAAAGTCACTGTAGATATCTTCCTCACAAAGGGAAGGACCTTTAGTCCCAGGACAGCATAACTACAATACAATAAGTCTGTAAGGCTCTTAAGGAACATAAAAGCAAATTCATAGAAGTTTATGTGTAGAACAAAAGGTAAATGAACAGTCCAGACTAATTTATAAGCTGCTTAGCAGCATTCGACAAGTCATTTCAACATAGTGGTCCTTGCAATAACTGAAAATGCAAGACACAAGTTGCGACCAACTTATGCGCAAGAACAACAAATAAGGTGTGCAAACTTGGAAATGATTCAAGAACTTGTCTGGAAAAGTTTAGCATCTCACTTTTTATAGTATCCTGGACAGTTGAGAAAATTTATAGATCCTCTCCATGAACTAATTATTAAGTGAATCTGCCACCAGCAGGAATGACAATAAAAAAGAAAATAAAAATTAAAGATAGCTGATAATACAGTAGAAATTTCTCATCACATAAATTTCACTAGAAAACCAAATCTTTTGCTGCAAAGGAAAGGAACTATTCCCAAAACACAATTGAAATAATTGTCTTTAGGCAATTTATGTGCTTAGATCCAAGCAACAAGCATATCTAGAGTTGAATATATCTTGCCCGAAGAGGAGGTTGTCAATGAAATTCAACTTTCTATAGCTAGCACAGTGCCATGATCTAAGAAGTTAGAAATTGATAAAACCAATCCAGCAAGACTCTGCAGAGAAAATCAACTACAGCTCCAATATACAGATTTTGAACTACCGGGTACCTTTGGCAAAGCAGTAATCGCAGATCCAGCTGGTTGTTCGACACCCTTCGGCACAGAGCTCAAATCAGGTATGGTAGGATTACCAACCCAGACATTCAATTTATTCATTCCACGAGGACTATTGGCCTCGATTATGCTAGAAACATTTTGGCTAGGCGTGTTCTCGGGAGGTCCCCAAGTACTATTTCCACCATTTTCAGTTATACTCATTAAACCCAACTCCTTTTCACAAGTTGATTCACCCCCAGAAGGGTTTTCTAACACAAATGACCATAATGAAGAAAGCTCAGCTGCAGATGGGCAACCAGAGTAGCTATTAATTGTTTGTCTTTTATGCACTGAAGCTGACGTAGAGCTGCAGTGGCCCATCCAATCACAATTTTGACAAAGTGATATCCTTTCTTCTGCACATCTAACAAATGCAGGCTGAGAATTGCATCTTTCACACACGAGTGTTCGGGAATGACGCTTGGACAAGGCATTAGCAGAGTGAACATTCCGATCACAAGACAAACATAAGCATGCAGCATCTGATCTGCAATAGACCATGGACCTTTGATCCCCACAAAAATCACAAATATAACCCATGATTAACTAGCTCTTCTCTTGAATCAGCTCACAACTCCTTTAGTATCTTGAGTCCTAAGAAAACAAATCTCAGCAAACAAGAAGAAATTTCTTTAGCGCACGATAGCTCCACTCGGGTTTTACAACCTTCAAAATTAGAGCATCACCATAGTTAAAATTCGAAGCCAAAGAATACAAGTTGGACACACACACACACACACACACAGAGAGGGACAAAGGCACGTTGCTTTATGAAATAAACTAGAAGGTCATTTTGAAGTCTTGCCAAAATGAGTAAGCATTGTTGATATTAGTATTTCATGTAACAAGAATAAAGGACAACAGAGTAAGTTCCAGTTTGCAGTCCTTTCATCTCAAGGCAAAAACATATACGAATCTCCCAAAAAAAAAAAAGCAAAAAAAAAAAAAGGAGCAATTATCCAAAGAAAGAAACAAAAGAAAGTAAGGCAATCCCAAACTAAATATTTACAACTGCGTCATACAAATTGAAATCAAAACAACACTCGAGGATAAAATTTTAATTGCAGGATAAAGAAAACTACTTTCCAAAGTTGTGACTCTTTTCTTCTTTTTCGTTTTCAGTTAAAATAGGAAGGAAAAAAAAAAAGGATGACAACTCAACGTACATAAGACAGCCATATTCATCTCCTATCATAAGCATGGCGTTTAAATGTATACCCAATTCAAATCAGCAAAAGTAAATTGAAACACGAAGGCGGAGTAAGAAAAGAAGAAACTCTAAAAGAACATTTACAATGAAACAAAGAAAAAGAAGAAGATCAGGAATCCGACCACCAAATTAAACTGATCAGAAGCCAACACCAGGACCACCAAAAGACAATATGCAAAGAAAAGGGGAACCACAGATAAAGATTACATAGAGAGAATCAGCACAAGCAGGATCCACTTTCATAGCTTGAGCAGGAGACCATGGGGAAGGGAAGAGAAAAAAGTGAATTACCATTAACGAACAAAGATCGGTAAAGACAGGCTTTTTTACTATTAGTCGCGTGGGAATTAACCCTAGAAGAAGGAGGAGGTTGCTCAAATCTGCGGTCTGGGGAATTAAAAGGGGAAAATAGAAATTTAAAAGGATGAGAGATTTAGAAGAAGAAGAAGGAGAAGTGAAAAGATAGATATCTAAGATAGGAGTGGGAGAGAAGAGAAAGATAGAAATTGGGTGGGTGGGTGGAAGGGTGTATGCGTTTGTGCAATGTGTACAGAGGAAATGTGACATAAGCTGATAAAAAGTGCAAAAAGTGAGAGAGAGAAAAGGGCAATTTTGGGGTGGAGAAAGTGGGTCCCAACCTCATCTCCTTTTTCCTTATTCTATTAATAATAACTGACCTGTGCTAACTCGTCTTACTTAATTAATCATAAATCATTTCCTGCCACCTTGCCATGGCATACACTTTTGCCACGTCCTTCAACTTTTCAACTCTGTTTTAATTCATCAAATCAAACTCTAACAAGTATTTAAAAGAAAACACAATGCAAGCAAGAAAATGGTGAAAATAGCAATATGCCTATACCTTTACTAAAGCAAAAATGGGAATGTTATAATTCTGGCAAGTTAGTTTATTTGAACTAGAGCTCATGAAATGTAAGAATTGGATTGAGACTTGAAAAGAATAGTGTTAATAGTAGCAGATGAGAGAAGAATCATGTGAACAGAAGCACTATTTGTTTGTTGAGATAAGGGGGCATTTTGTACGACTGACTAATTATAATAATAATAAGCAAGAGAGAAGAAAAGACATGTGAGATTCAACCCCACAAAAAGTTCTCATCGCTTTTCGTCTTCTTTATTGCCTTCAAACTACCTCTCTCTCCGCCTTAAATGATTGACAGCTCATGTTCCTATGCCCCACATGCCCTCTCTCCTCTATTTGGTTGGATTGGACCATTTGTTACACTCACTGCTTCCTGCTTAACCTCGGTAAGTCCACATGTAACATGGTTTCAAGTTTGATTTGCCCAAGCAGTTGCCGCAGACTGTCATCTCTAACTTGGATCATTTTACCCATCTAATACTGCCAAATCAACGCGTCACATTCGGATTAGGTATGCCTTAATTAATTGCGTACCAAGTGAACGCAACCAGATTAGTAATTACCAATCTCAAAATCCTATCTTTTTGGAGTCTTTTTCTTAAATCAGATTGCCTCCAGTGACACGTTACCAGAAACAACAGAAAAGGCGTTTTGCACTTCTTCCAGAGGATTTTGTTTCCGCAGCTTTTTGGGAACTTGGAAAGGGCCACGTGCCAATTGCAAACCACTAACAAAAAGACAAAAGTTTTGCATAATCCCAGATTAAAGGTGAATGCATGTATCTGTAATCCAGACTCAGCTCTGTAAGTGAACAATCCAAAAGACGGCAAGTCACAGGTACACCCGCTTAAATTTCCTCAGCCTACATCTGACATCTCCAAAATCAAGCAAGGAGGAAGACAATGGCACACTCTATGCATGCACACATCAAGTGGTCCTCGTGCTTCAATTTTGAAATTTGAACACAATAATGTTTGACAACTGAATATCAATCATCTCTCCACTCCTTCCAAACAATTCATCTTAAGGTAAACAAGATTTATATACATATAACCTTAAATAAAGTCAAAAGTTCGAATCGTCCTTATGTATACAACCGTTTAAAATTTGAAGCCAGAACTTTGCCTCCCGTAAGGAACCTACCTGGTTCAAACGGAGATTAGTCTGAGTATGGATAGCTTAAAGGTGTCTTCTCATAATTGAGACCCTCCTAAGGCACCTCGTGGACAACCAAAAAAAACATCTAACTGCTAAAATTGTCAAACGTCTCGAAATTGTCAAACGTCTCATATGTACATTAGAACTAGCCATATATACATGTTACTATGAGATACACTATGTAAATGAAGTCTATTCATCCTATCTAAGAAACACTGTTCTATTTTTACCGAGATTACTCAAGTGGTTGCAGTTGCACACAGGCCTCCGTTCTCTATACCATTTTTAAGCTTTCATAGCAAGAGTGGCCCTAAATAAGACTTTCTGAGAATGGACACTGGACAGAGTGATCAAAATGGAACTTATGGAAATAACAGAGATATACATATAAATGTATGTATATGACGTCATATTAACGGATAACATTTTTTTCTTTTTTTTTTCTATACAAAAACATCAGTTGCCAAACCTAGTCCTCTGGGGTAGGCTTGTAGGGGGGTGCATGCCTCTCCATTAATTTTGCCGCATTTTAGTTTAAATTGGTAACAGCAAGCATCGACAAGTCACTGCTAATCCCTTGAAGAAGCACACCTCCAATTTGTGAACAGTAAAAGTCGTTATCTGTCTCATGAGTACTTTAGTGTGCCCAAAATACAAAGGAAAAGCCAAACAAATTTTCGAAACTTTCAGGTGCTCAAGGACTGCACCACTTGAGAAATACATCTGCAAAGCCGTATAATCCTCCGGTACCCGATTCTCAGACTATCAACTGCAGCTTCAATTGCTCTTGAATGCAGCTCAGGTAGCATCTTCTTTTCCCCAGCAATATGAACTTCTATGTTATGTGGAATAACATCTGATGGATAAATCCCACTGATTCAGAAACCAAAACATTAGATAACAAAGCCTTTTGATGAGCCAAAAATAAACCCATAAAAATCAAATGCTCAGTCAAAGAAACAAAATTTAATAACAATGTTATGGAAATTCAGTCAAATCACAAAGTGAGACTGTGATATCGAGTATACCTAGACGTTCCATACAGAGATGAGTTTTTAAGACATTCTTTATCATAATAATTTATGTAATTATAACGCAGACGTGAATGTTGAAGGGAAATAGCATTGACATTGGATGCACCAGCGACAAGGTCTGATTTATAATATTCGAGTATTTAACTATTTTCACAAATGACACAAATTATTGGATCATCTCCAATCTCTAACAGATACTGCAGAGTTATTCCAAGTAGAAAATTCTCCTTTGTAAATCTTTGCCCATAAGACTAAAAGACAACCCAAAGATGCATCTTAATTAGGAATGAGAAGCACTCCAGCTATTTAAGACTCTAGTTTAATGGGCTTAAAACAGAAAGATATGCAAGCATTCTTGTGACCACAATCGCAAGATTTATCAAAGATTATACATAAGTCAAACAGACCATTCATTGTCTCATCGAGAAGATTCAGCAACAAATCAAAACATCTAAGATATGTAGTGCCAGTTTAACAGCAAAGCAAACCAGAAAACTTCCGACAACTTGAAAGGCTAAACCCACAATCAAGTCAATCTGCTATCACGATTTAGTAGCACAGGTTCAAACAAGACATACAGCATTGTGATTAAAAAACCACAATGCTTGAGAAATCAAATCAAGCAAATGCAGGTGTCACCACAAAACCCAATAATGTAACATTTTTATTAACATTCGTCTTAAATTGGGCTAACATCTGGTGCAGTGGTGAAGTATAAAGCTAAAAAATGGCCGAATAATTCTTATAGAAACAGCCAATATTCAAAGGAAGAGAACATCTGTAGGCAGATAGTGCCCCTGGGAAGCACCAAAGTTAAGTAATGAGCAGTAACAAGATGCCTAACTGAAAATATTAGAAACATTCTCCAACCACTATCAGGCAATAAATTGTAAAACCTTTGGCAGGTATGAAGAGAGTAAGTTCTAGAGGTTCTACCATTTCAAACATGCCAAGTCGAGAGTCACTTTAACCTTCCTACAAGTGTTAAAATCAAGAAAATCAAGCTGCAAATCGAGCTTCTCAACTGCAAACAAGAAAACCATATGCCTGAAGGTTAGTAAGAACATAATTTAATATATGGAAAATCTACAAAGTATAACTACTACAAGAAAGACAAATGGTAACAAATGCCAATTAACAAGTTAATGAAATTGAAGCAGACTGTATGCAAATGCTCCAATGATCGCAGCAATAAGGTATAGGTGGGCTAAGTAAAGAAACCACCTAGTCATTTGATGGATAAATGAAACAATCCTGAGAAGGATCATTAGTTTGGAACAACCATATAGAAACAAGATAAAGCTGAAAAGACAATTTCAGATATCAGGAAGCATAGGCAACTCTCTCAGCCCTTCTCCAATAAATGAGTCACCTATAACTATGTTACTAACCAAAATATGGCCATGTTTTCTCCAGAGCACACATATATATCCTAGTAAAATATAAGACTAACAAAGCTAAGATTAGCCCATAGTTTCCAATTCTCCCCAAAAGTAAATGAAATTTCGATCCACCTGTACGCAGCTAGATCAAAATGCAAATTTTAAAGAATCAATGGTGAAGAAAGTAAAGCATTAAATCAACATTGTCAATAACAAAATCAAATGACACAAGAAAAAGAGAATGGTTCCCAAATGCCTAATTATTTACCGGATGAAGAATGAAAGCTTGTCTCTACTAGATTTCTAATTTCTAGACGAGCCAATTGTATTTCCTCAACCACATCTAGCAGGTTATGCAAAAGCGAACAAGTAACCTGTAATACAAAAGAAGATTTTAGGATGGGGTTACTAATAAACAAGACGCAGACCAATTATGTACACCATAATTGTGCGTTAAAGCGTGAATCATTTGCAATACAGAAATGTGAAAAACTAGAGACAATAAGCAAACAAACTGCAATGTAGAAGAAAGTACTGCTTGAAGCAGATGTTTCTAAGTAGTAGGAACACCCTCGTAAAGTATAACCCATAGCATCTCTAAAGAGCAATGAAAACTAAGTCCAGAAAAAAAAAAAAACAAAGCCAAAGGAGACCAATACTTGAATTTCTTGTGACAAACTTCTGGAACCAGCATACTTCTTAGCATTTTCAGCTTTCACAATGTGTGCTAGTGCAGCAGAAGCATCTGTGTTAGGGAAATTCTAATCAACCAGAAACAGCAATTCGTAGATTAGAATAGCCAAAGGAACTTGAATAGAACTGCATTCATTAGTTCTTCAATGCATTACCTTCATGATGTATATATCATTCAGCTTGTTTGAAATTTGTATACTAGGAGAAGGAACAGAACTTATTAATAACCTGCTTATTATCACAATAGAATATTAAATGGAGAAATACCATAATAAACATGGAATGTGCAACAGAATTAATAGGTCAAATAATAGAAAGGTGAAGTAGTAACCTTTGGCAAATGAAGCCGTGGTAGTTGATAAAAATGGTAAGTTGGTCATTCTTGATCTCCAAATCATCAAGTTCCCACAACTGAACAGATAACAAGTATGATTTATTTATCATATAAAAAACAGATTTGATGTGTGGACATGTATCACTGTAAGAGTAGAAAGACCTGCAAATCCCCTCTCATGAGCCTGCAAGAATTTCTCTTCTTCACAAAATCATGAAGAAGAACAAGAGTCTCAGAATGGCTCAGCTCTCCTTTGACTTTGAAGTAATTGTGAAACATTCTTGTTAAATTAATTACATTCCTATTTAATACTTCAAACTCATGCCTCATTGTTGCCACGTCCTTACTGGAAACCTGATATGGTGAAAAGCTTGCATCCAATTAGGACATTTTAACACGAAATTAAAAATGAGCTCAAGCAATCTTGACTGCAGAAACTCAAGTTTAAAAAAGTAGCTGTAGCTAGTAGTAGTAATACTTATTATGCAAACACAACAATTAATATGTAAGAAAACAAAATTTAACTTCAGCACAGCACAGTAAGTCACTCTGGTTAACATTGCATGCTCAAACATGCCCTTTGACGTTAGGCTCAGAGAGAAATCCCACCATGGTATGTCTCTCATTTCCACTGAGTTTCGATACTGATAAACATACCAAATCTCTCCTCATTCCAGAATAGTTTCATCTCCACGTTAAAAACATATTAGACATGGAATTGTGCACTTCTATGACAAGATGTCCTCCATGCCATCATGAACATTCTTTTTGCAACAAACCCTTCTCATTTAGAAAATGGATCCAGAAATTATAGCCAAAACAACCCATTCAACAAACATGCATGATTGTCCACACATCAATAACTGTAAGTACCTCACTTTTGCTCCCCAAATTGGCTAACAGAAGAGTACCATCAGCTGACTTGACTGCTTTATCAGACATTGATAAAAGAGAAGTATGATTTGACTTCAACATCTGACAATCCTGAACTGCACAGTTTAGGAGCTGCGATCTTTTCTGCATTGAAGAATATTGGCAGGTCAAAGAACACAAGGATTGAGAGGGGAATTAAGAAGGATTGCATTTAACATACCAGCAATTTCTCATGCATCACTATCATTAACTGCATTCTTGCCTTTTCAAATATTAACTTGTTCATTAACATTCTTGCTTCAGCTGCTCTGCAACAATATAAAATAAACATGTCGGCAATTCAAGTGTTAAATTGCTTTCCATAATGAAGAAACAATGAGACACACATCCATGACTTAGTAATTGTAACAAGATGAGCAGCCACCTCTTTAGTCTGTCAACGCTGGATTGCTCAGCACTTCTCTGCAGCATCATTAAAGGATTTTGTATTACTATAGTTAAGTATACCATAGAAGCTGGGGATGGAATATACTTAACACAAACTTGATTACTCATTCAACAGACCTGAGATTGGATTTGAGAGTAAAGCATCTCATAGGTCTTAACTTTCTGAAGATGAGCCAAAATCTCTTGCAACTTAGCAATCTGAGTAAGATATAAATATACTTGAACAAGGGAATTAACAAAATTCAAACTTAAAAAGCAATCTTGAATTAATACCACACTTATATGAAGCTTATCAACTAATGAAGAGAGCAGTCCCTTTGCATCTACAGAAAGCTTCACCAAAATCTGCATAGGCAGAGAAAAGTAAGAAAGAAATAATAATGGCGACATGGAAATCCAAGAATCATTCCACGCCTTTTAATATTATGTCACCTTGTGCTTTTCAGCACCAGGCACCATTCCAAGAGTAAAATACTTCCCCATTCATATGTTCTCTTAGCTAAGTGATCTTGAAACGGTCACCAATCTAATTATAAATTGGCTTGACATGATAAAGGTTTTCCTAAACTTTCAGATACTAAGAGCAAAAAAATTTAAAGGATTAGGCTTACCTTATGTCCTTGATAGATAGAAATAAGGAAAACAAAAGTTCAGCAGTTTAAATTTTAGCATTTCTTTCTGTTCACGTGGAAAGTACCAAAGAAATCAACAGGAAGTTGCCAGAACAGATCCACAACCAGAAAGAGCGAATATGTTATCAAGCAGAAGCAGAATTCATATTTGCAGTTAGAAGTGTCATCAATCCTATTCACAAACATGGCAGTAATATAGAACATAAGATCAATGTATATAAGTACATACATCCCTCCAATTTGTTGGTGTTCTATCTTGTTTGCGGACAAGAGATTCACTGTCACTTCCATTAAAGCTTTGCAACATGAACTCCATGACAGAGCCCTGACTTGCATGAATATCGTTGTTCTTTATCCTGAAAATTTTATCAGCATTGGGTGCATCTCCTACATCAGGATCTTCAATTCGTCGTTTCCGTCCAGAAGAGTTTTCTGTATATCGGGCAGGAAATTGAACAAGTGTATTATGGAGTCCCATATGGCTGTCAACATTGACCTGTCTGTTCAATTTGGAGTCAAGTGATGAATTGTCTACCCCCACCACAGGATGCACATTGTTGCCATGGGATGCAGAAGTTTGTTCAGCAGTACCAGCACTCTGAGTCACCTTTTCTCTAGTGGGGCTCTGATTTAACAATATATCAATTAGTGTGTCAAATTCCATAGTCAACCAAAGAACATCCAGCAGTATCCAAGCTAACAGAAAAACCTATAAAAATGATTGCATCACAGGTAGACTATGGAAACGAAAAACATGCTTATGTTAAGAGAGAAAGGGAGAGGGATGACCTTAAGAGGAGACGTGTTTGCACTTTGGCCACAACCATTTGGTGAAAATGAAGCTAAAGCGGAGCCTTTTCCAGCCTTGGGAAGCTCTTCTTCACAACAGGCTGTCGCGGCTTCAGTAACAATATTATTCAAGCTCCCCGAATCATGAGCTGAAGATCTACTATCCCATGAAGAAGTTCGGGAAATTTTCAATGAACTTCCAGATTCAGGCTCTGAATCAGGAGAGCGACTTGGCATATCACCTGATTTTTTTATTTCACTAAGGTCCTGAAAACAACAAGTATCAAGTGTGGGGGAGTTACAGTCTGCTTTTCCTTCAGCAAATAACGACTTTAACTTGTCCGTCATAGGATCAAAATGGCTATTATTGGTAACATTGGCAGCTTTATTCCTGTCCTTTCCTGTTTTAACACAGCCAAATTCATCAGACCTAGTTTCCATTTTCAAGTCAGTTAGAAATTTGTCCTGATATATGGTTGACAAAGAATTTTGGTCCAAGCTCTTTACTGGTGGAGAATCAAATCGGTCAGGTCCATTTATTATTTTCATGTCTACTTGAGGATTCAGTTTTGTTTCCACCAATATGGGGTCAGATGGAGGAGTAAATAATGTTCGTTCTAAAGGCTTCTCCAACATTAAATTGTGCTGTATGACTTTGTCAACTGATCCAATTAACTGAGAGGATGAGAGCATATTTGTCACTACCTCAGTTCCTGTCCCCTTTGAAAGAGTGCATGCAGATATATGAAGCAGAGGTTCCTGATTTTCTGCAAGGCCAATGGTCCCACCATCAATGCTCAGGTCAGGAACGTTGTTACGCAGACCCATACCATCAGTATGCACAAAGGTTGTTCCTTCTCTGTCTCTGCTCTTCAAACCACAACCGTATAAATGCTGTTCTAAATTGGTAATGGGTTCATTCACCATCTTCTGTCTGCTACATTTGCTGTTTCCTTCAACACCAGCATTGTAAGCAGAAGCTGCAGAAGAACGGAATTTTGATAATCTGAGTTTGGAATTCTCAATTCCATCTCTTAGAGAACATGTAAGAGGAGAAGGCTCAAAAATCTTGAACCTTGATTCACTTTTCTGTGAAGAAGCAGCACTTGTATCACTCTTCCTATTTTGTTTGTCCAAAAAGGATACCGGTTTTCTTGGGGAAGGAGTCATGTAGGACAGCCGTCTGCTGGATTTAGCAGCAGTCAGAAACAAGTCATGCTGCTTTGTAGATATAAACGACACAGATCCAGTTAATGGAGATCCTTGTTGTTGAGAAGAATCTCGAGTGAACTCATGATTTTTTATTCTATATGTAGGAGAATTTTTATTCTGCACTGCAGTTAGGTGTTCTCCCGATTCACTTTCTTTGAATGAAGTTAGTCGAGCAAAATCAATTTTTTGATCCACGTCTGTGTTACCACTAACTGCATTGAAATCAAAGTCCAGTTTATTTGTCTCAATTGTAGCTTTATTAAAGTCACTGTTCACCTAGAAGTTGGAAGAAAGTATTTAGTTAGCAACTCACTGACTAGGTAAGCATAGCATAAAACTTAGCAAAATCAAACAAGAAATTAGACCTGATCAAAAACTTGGAGGACCATCACTAGAGACATATTAGATACTTACCAGAAAAACAGTAAACTAATGGACAGTTCACAGTGTAAGTTCACATACATCACCGCCAAAAGTTGTGTGATATCATAAAACAATTCAAAACTGTTAATATAGAAGAAAATGAGAAATAGAAAAAGAGAATTCATGCAACAACAATGTTAAAACTAAAATATTTCATTCATTGATCACATCTAAATCTTCAAGAAGTTTTAAGGAAATAGAAAACAGGAAGGCAGGCAATTCAGAAAAGAGAAGCAATTGAGTATGTATGTTTATGGTATAGGTTAGTATAAAGCAAAGGAACAAACCAAAGAAAAGTATTACGGTTCTCAGTAGGTTGTTTGTCTGGATTGCACTATAAACAAGATCACTAGTGAGAATAATGAGTTTTATGTATTTCTATTAGAATGATACTACAAGTATTTATACGGGAATATATAGGTTAAACTAGGGAAATAATCCCTACAATCATGCCAAAATCCCTTTGTCTATCTTATTTACATTAGCAGTATAATCCCTATGATTTGATTACATTAACAACTGCTATATTCTTTAACACTCCCCCTCAAGCTGGAGCATAGATATTGATCATGCCTAGCTTGTTACAAATATAATTAACCTGATTCCCCGGTAATGCTTTGGTGAACACATCAGCTAATTGGCTCCCTGTTCTAACATGTTGAGTTGGGAGTGATCCATATTCTAGCTTTTCCCTAGTAAAATGGCAATCGACTTCTCATTCTCTCATGAAACACATGATTATTTGCAATATAGATGGCTGCTTCATTGTCACACCATAAGTTCACCAAGTAAATGACGTAACCATATAAGTTCACAGGTAGTCTGTGCCATAGCCCTATATTCAGATTCTGCACTTGATCGGGATACAACACTCTATTTCTTACTCTTTCAAGAAACAAGATTGCCTCCAACAAAAACATAGTAACTTGTGGTAGAGCGTCTGTCTGAAAGTTCTCCTGCATAGTTAGCATCTATCAATCCTATGGTGACCATAATTTTGATATAAGATGCCACGTCTTGGCGCATCTTTTAAATATGTCAAAATATGAATAACAGCATCCCGAGGTGAAGTTCTAGGAGATGACATGAACTGACTTATAACACTTACTAGAAAGGCAATATCAAGACAAGTGATAGTAAGATAGTTCAATTTTCCCACAATCTTCCTACATTTTTCAGGATTCTCAAGCAAGTTTCCATCTTCAACTTTTAACTTTACATTTGGTATCATAGGTGCATCACATGCCTTTGCCTCAATAAAACCAGCATCATTTAATAAATCCAGACAATATTTTCTTTGAGATTGATAGATCCCTTTATGACTGCGAGAAACTTCAATTCCTAAGAAGTATTTCAAGGCTCCTAAATCCTTTGTATGAAAACGAGTCCCAAGGAATGCTTTCAACCTTGTAATCCTTGCTTCATCACTTCTAGTGACCACTATATCATCTACATATACAACCAATAAAATACACCCAGAGCTAGATGATGCAAAGAACACTGAGTGATCATATCTATTTCTTCGCAGGCCAAACTTAATCATTACAGTATTAAATCTTCCAAACTAAACACGAGGAGATTGCTTCAAGCCATACAGAGACTTTCGTAATTTGCATATTTTCCCTAACTCCCCCTAAGCAACAAATCTAGGTGGTTGCCCTAGGTAAACCTCTTCAAATAACTCCCCATGTAAGAATGTACTCTTCACATCAAGTTGGTGGAGTGCCCAATTGTAAGTGGTAGCTAAGGAGATAAACAATCGAACAAAAGAAAGTTTTGCAACTGGAGAAAATGTCTCAGAATAATCCACCTCATATGTCTAAGCATATCCTTTAGCAACCAACTGAGCTTATAGTCGAGCAACAAAACCCTCAGGATTCATTTTAACAGTGAACACCCTCTTACAGCCAATGGCCCATTTCTCTGAAGGGAGAGGCACAAGATCCCAAGTATGATTTTGCTCTAAGGCCATCATCTCTTCTTTCATTGCAGCTTTCTAACCATCATGAGCCAGTGCTTCAGCAAGGGACGTTGGGACAACAACAGAGTCTAAGGACGCTACAAAAGACTTGAAGGAGGGAGATAGAGCATGATAAGATACAAAAGAAAAAACAAGGTAAGTGCATGTGCATTTACCTTTACGAAGAGCAATAGGAAGGTGAAGGCTAGCATCCAGTAGTGGTGAGGAATCTGGATACGAAGCAAACTGGGTTGGGTCCATGTCCTGGCCGATGGGGGGTGCCTCAATAGACTGTTGCATACATCAAGAATAAACGTGACAAATAACAGGTCAAGAAGGAGGAGAAACTACTTGCTCACTGATGGTATAAATAAGAAAATTGTCCCTTGAATCGCTAGAGTGCAAAAAAGAAGGCATAGGAGAACCAAAGAAGGGGGTATTCTTGAAAAAGGTAACATCAGCAGAGACCAAGTAACGACCCAACGAAAGAGAGTAACAACGATATCCTTTTTAAGTACAAGAATATCCCAGAAAGACACACTTAAGAGATTTGGGATCCAATTTCAAGAATTGGAAGTCGCATGTCATGAACAAAGCAAGTATACCCAAAAATTCGAGGAGCAAGAGAGAATAATGTAGATGAAGGAAAGAGAAGGGAATATGGAATCTAACCATCAAGAATAGAAGAAGGCATTCGATTGATTAGGAAACAAGCAGTTGAGATTGCATTGGCCCAAAAAACTTTTGGGACCTACATATGAAACATTAATGCCCACAACTTCTAATAAGTGACGGTTCTTTCGCTCTGCTACACTATTTTATTGAGGTAACAATACATGATGACTAATGAATAATAACATGCTGAGAAAGATAAGATTGAAAAGTATGGGAAACATACTCTTTAGCATTATCACTTCTCAAAATGCAGATGGATTTGTTGAATTGAGACTTAATTTCAATATGAAAGGCATAAAATACAGTAACCTTATTGAGATTTCATAGGATAAAGTTAAGTAACTCAAGACTAATCATCAATAAATGTCAAAAAATAACGAAAACCAGATTTAGATAGAATAGGACAAGGACGCCATACATCAGTATGCACCAAGTAAAAGGAAGACTCAACTCGTTTATTTAGTCTAGGAGAATAAGATACTCTATGATGTTTAGCAAATTGACAAGCTTCACACTCTAAGACAAATTTTGGTTTAAGACTAGGACATAACTTCTGTAAAACTATGATAGACGAATGACCAAAACGACAATGAAGTTGCAAAAGGGAAGATGAGCTTGTGCAAGCAATCGATCGAGGTACTATTTTAGAAGTCAAATCAAGAGCATACAAGCCATTCACCAGATGCCCGTTACCAATAATCTACTTCGTTCCAAGATCCTGAAAAAGATAATAATCGAGGTAAAAAACGACACAACAATTGAGACTTGTGGTGAGTTGGCTGGGGATTGTGATAAACATAAAACAGATGATAGTAAGAGAGATTTTGTTGAGTTTGTTGTCCCATGTCCAATTACAGAAGCGATAGATCCATTGGCTAAAGTAACACAAGGTAAATTAGTAGTAGACTTGAAAGAAGAGAGGAAACTTGTATTGCCGTTCATATAATCAGTAGCACCTGAGTCAATAACCCAACCACGAGATGAGGTGGAGAGTCAGGCAACAAGGTTACCTGTAGTAGCCAAAGTTGATGTCGCAAAGGATGGCTATTGTGAATCATGAGTGGCCAAAATTTATTAATAGGCATTGGTTAAATGAGCATACTCATCTGCTGAAATTGTGATAGAAGGCGAGGACAACTAAGGAAGGAGTAGGATGCCATCCTGAGTAGCCACATTTGCAAAACCCGAGTACTTGGGAGGCTTACCGTGCAATTTCCAACAATTCTTCCTGATATGTCCTTCAACTCCACATGATTACAGATGCAGGAGGTGCCACTGTTCCCAGCAACAGAACCACTATTGTTTCCACCTTTTCCACCACAATTAGTATTTGAAACGTTACTCACTAATGCCACTGAGTCATTAGTCACCATATCAAAAGTCACATCGTCGTCTTTACAAACTCGAAGCAAGCAGGCATATACTTCCATAAAGGAAGGAAGTGTCTCACTAGATAACAAATGTGTCCATGTCACGTCATATTCAAAACTCAAACCTACTAAGAAACATTATACCACAATCTTCTCCTCTTATTCTTGCATTTGCTTTATGTCAGCAACAATAGGAAACATGGCTCTCTTTTCTTCAAAGGCTTGTTTTACTTCAGTATAGTACTCAAACAGAGAGTGACCTCTTTGTTCTGCTCAATAAATCTTTAAAAATAATTCATGAACACGAGACAGGTCTTGTTTGCAAGCATACAAAAATTCCAGATACTCCCATAGTTGTTTGATACCATCACAATGATTCACAACATCATCAACAGTTGGGTTTAGAGTATTCTGGATTTGATTAAACAATTTATAATCCTCCATTAACCATTTCTTTCGAGCAACAACATCGATCTTAAGAGGCAGATTACTAGTTAAATGATCTTTCAAATCTACACTAGGCACAAATTTGCAAATAGTCCTTTTCCATTGTGCATAATTTTTCCTTCCGGTCAATTTTCTATCAGAAATTTTGGATGAAGCCAATGTAATTTTAGTAATAGTTTTCTTATCCCCACCCATATCACGACTCTCACACCTGGAAGAACAGGGACTGTCTAGCACACCAACACAACAAAAGGGAGCTACGTAAATCAAAAACCCTCATATGGAAGAATAGAGAGCTACGAACTGTCTACCACACCAACACAAATCAACAATACCCGAAAATTGATTAGATATTCAGACAGGGACAGAGGAGGCGACGCCGAAGGAAGCAACTGATTCAGCAGACGGCAGCTCACGCGCCAACACCTGGAAACAGCATCTGCAACTGGGCAATGCGTGGGGGTCATGCGCTCAAAATCCGACGACCAGATTTGAAGGGATGGCCGATCTACACCAGTAGAGTCTTGGGAAGGAGGAGGTTAGAAAAAATTTCTCCAAAATATTTGTCACCCACGCAATCAGTACACTGCCTCACGATAAGGCACAAAGCGAAAAACAAAAAACTTTCAAAGAAGAGACCCAGAAACTCGACTAGGCTCTGATACCATGAGAAGAATGAGTTTTCTGTATTTCTATTAGAATGATACTACAAGTATTTATATAGGAATAAATAGGTTAAACTAGGAAAATAATCCCTATAATCATGCTAAAATACCTATGTCTATGTTATTTAAATTAGTCGTATAATCCCTATGATTACATTAATAGCTGCTATATTCTGTAACAACCAGCAACCAAATCTTGATTTCCACGTGAAAAACAGTCACATGTGAAAACATAATTGTCATTTACCTTAGGCACATCTTCAGCATAGACGTCAAGTGTCACACCAATGTCATTATTTCTATCTTCACAATCTTTTTGTGTCATATGGACACTTCCATTCAGTTGGGGCATAGAAGCACCAGCCTCAGTTGATGGTTTAGGATCTACAGATTCTGAAACAGGGACAACACTCAAAACTTTGCTATCTTCTGCAAAAAGTGCTTCAAGCTCGGGAGATAATTTCCCATAATCATAACTGCGCATGTTTTCTCCTACAAGACTCATGTCATTGGAATCTCTACCACCACTAACTTTCTCAACAGGAGGCGGAAATTGTGAAAGTAACTTAGTTTTTGTTAGTACCATAGAACTACTAGAAACAGGTGTAGGAATGTCAAAAGGTGATTTCTCTTCAAATACAAGGCAATCCGTGGTTGGAGTCTTAAGACCTTCTCCGGATTCAGACCTTGCAAGACTTCGGTAATGCATTGAAAATGCAGTTGAATCCATCGTAACATCATGGTTATCATCCGAGGCAACAGAATCAAATAGTTGTCCAGGTCTAATGAAGCTTGCTGAAACAGGGCCAAAAAAGTTGTCCTCTGCAAAGGAAGCAGGAAAAAAGAGCTTCAACTATAACAGACATAATGTGGTTTTGCAGAGATATGAAGTATATCCGTAACTATAAAGTTCGTTTATAATTTCAACTTGAAGCATATCCCTAATTGATTAAAAACTGCTTCTGGAACTAAAACTGACCTTCTAAAAGCTAACATTTCAAAAGTGAATTATCAAAAGTAGGGAAGTGGAGTATACAAGCACTTAAGGGCACTAAAACAGAAGGAAACATTAAAAATTCAACAAAAAGAAGTGATGAAATGCACCATCATTAGAAGTAGCAGACCCAACGACACTACTACTCCCAGGAGACGGCGACTGAACTGGCCGCAAAAACGACTTCCTCGAATGAAGAACGTCTTCTTCGTCCTCTTCGTCTCCAAAGGGAGACAATTCCTTGGAGTCGTCACTACCACCGAGGTCTCTGAAAAATCCCAGAACCTCCTCCTCGCCGTCGGAGACATTGGATTTCTTGGCAGCGGAAGAGGAGTCAGGAGGGGTCTCGTAGTCCTCGTCGCGGTTGAAGATGTGAACAGAGGTGATCTCGCGGTCGGCAAAGCTGACCCGACGAGAGCGCTTCTTTCGGAGAGCGATGGTCTCGTCTTCAGTCTCGGAGTCGCAGGATTTTCTCATTTCTCAGGCATAGAGAAATTAGGGCTGGATAAGCACTTTTTAGGCGAAATTGGAAGACATCGATTCTCTTTTTGTGCGGGAAAGTACCATGACAGGGCAATTTGAATCAACAAGCCTGTCATTTTCTTCCTTTTGAATAGTCCCATAAATCAATAATTGTGCATATAATATTAAAAGTTGATTCATGCAACACAAAGTTGGAATCGAATTTAGTATTGGATTGAATTTTAATACTAGATTGAATTGGTACTATTTAATATTGGATATCATTTTAGTTAATTTTTAAAATTTATGAAATAGTTTTTAAAATTTTTAAATTTTGCAAAATATTTTATTAGTATATTGTGCAGTTCTAGTATATACTTTACTAATTTTTTACATTAAACCTGTTTTAAAAAAATATAATAATAATCACAATTAATAAAAAATAACAATAATTTTTAAATATTTTACATATAAATAATAACCACAATTAATATAAAAAAGACAATCATTATCATAAAAATATAAAATTAAAAATAATACAAAGCATTTAAAATATTACAATAATATAGTTTCATAATTTTAATAAATAATAATTGCGTCAAAACATTCAATAAAAAGAACAATAATATCCTTAAACAATTTACAAAAAGAGTTCACGACGAAGAAACAAACAAGTAGAAGTTAAACCTTAAACAAAAACATTTACGGTTACATTACATATTTAGAATTTAATATAAAAATCAAATATAATTAAAATTAAAAGAAGAGGAAAAACAGAAACCTAGAATGAAATTCAATCGTCAACGGGAAGATATCTGCTATAACTCCATTGACCACAGTGATCATTTGGTTCAAAATCCTCATCATTGTGAGGAGCTTCATCATTATTATCATTCAAATTTAATGCACTAAATGATATATTAATGCTTTCCTATCCAAGATTATCTTCTAAATCATTCACATCTATCAAATTCGGCTCTTCAGAAACCTAATCCTTCAAAAGATCAATATTATCAATGGAAATTTGATCGATTGAACTACTTGTGCTATTAAGACTCCTAGTAAACAATTAAATTTAATTATTAGAAAATTATAAGAAATTTTTTATTGAAATTAATAATGATAATAACGAAAATAACATACCTTTCCTTAAGTTTTAAATTGTAACGAACAAACATCAAGTCATTCAACCTCTTATGCTTCAATATATTCTTTTTTTTTAGTGGATAAATTCAAATATGCTCCAGTTTTGTTCATAGGCTGTTGAACTCACACATTGACCTAAAATTCGAATTGCAAACTTTTTCAATTCTAGACCACCATTTTCGAATTGATCTCATCAAGAAACTGTAAGTTATAAGATAACAAAAGTAGTGTTATAAACAAAATAAAGTGATAATTAATTTTTAATAAATAAGAAAAAAGAAATAATTAATACCTGGAGAAAGTTTTCCTCTTTGTTGAATAGCAATTGCCATTTCAAAATCTCTATTAAGACAACTTGTGAAGCTCCAGTTGTATGCTTAAAAGATCTGGCATCGTGTCAATGCTAACAATTGTCGTAATAGTTAAAAGCATTCATCTATTAACTTCAGCTTGCTTAGTAAGATTCAATCTAAAATAGATACTAGGATTCAAAAATGTCCCAATTGTCAACAATGGAGAATAAAGTTATCTTTCCCTTCTCTCAATAATGATTTAAAGATATGGTGTGTATAAAGAAGGCATATGTTTTAGATTGGCCTTGGTTGCTTCTGTCACTCTCTCCATGACATCAGAAATAAAACTCATTGTTGATCTTTCTTCACTATCAACCAAGCGAAGCATCCTTGCTAAAGGCTCACAAACTTGGATAACAAATTGAAATTGAGGCCAAAATTCTCCATCTTCTAGTATAATATTATAAACCTCCACTCCAGCATTAGACCTAGCACGCTGAGATACAATCCACTTATCACTTGTTAACATTTGTCTTAACTCTTTCTTTATCGAAACAAAAGACTGAAGTGATAAGAAATTTGTGGCAAATTTTGTCACAGGAGGACAACACAAATTTCTACTATTGGTAAATTTCTTTCTCATTAAATTTATACCCATGTACGATTATAAATGAACTTTGTGACCTTTTTAGCTTTTTATATAGTCTCATCAATAAAAAGAAAATATCTAGAAAAGGAACTTCCACTTCCAATTTTAAAATTCAACCTTTCCCTTCTATCTCTCTCATATTAATAATCATCAAGCAATGTTTTCATCTGTCACTTCACTTCATGACTTACTTTTTTTACAGGATTTCACATCTCCTTTAACCCCAATTAAATATTTTTTTAATCGGGTGATTCCTCCACCTTTCAAATTCTTGTTACAAAACAAGCAAATAATATGTTTCCTCATACCAAGAACCAATGTAGCATGAGCCCAAGCTGGATTATTGTATCTTCCAGAAGTAGATTGATCAGGAGTACTTGAACTTTCTTCCATTTATCTGTACATATAAAAATAATTGACACATAATTTCAGTACACAATATGCGTATCCATCTTATATAATATAACTCATTCTGTATGATTACATTACACGCAATTCAATTTCATGGAACACAATTCACTATAAGTCAAAAGCTAACAATTCAAAATATTCAACATATATAATAACACAAAACATACATCAACAATTTTCATTTTCAGCAATTTCTATTTACAACAATCACAAAACATTCATAATTTCATTTTCATTGCCAACAATTCCCATTTCTAACAATTATCAACAATTTCCAATTCCATTTCCAATAATTTTCAATAATTTCCATTTCCAACAATCACAAAACATTCATAGTTCCAATTTCATTTCCAACAATTTCAAACAATTTCCAATTCCATTTCCAACAATTATCAATGATTTTCAATTCCATTTCTAACAATTTTCAACAATCACAAAACATTCATAATTCTAATTCCATTTCCAACAATTATCAACAATTTCCAATTCTATTACCAACAATTTCCATTTCCAACAATCACAAACATTCATAATTCTAATTCCATCTCCAACAATTATCAACAATTTCCAATTCCATTTTCAATAATTTTCAACTATTTCCATTTTCAATAATCACAAAACATTCATAATTTCAATTCAATTTCTAATTCCATTTCCAACAATTTTCAACAATTTCCATTTCCAATAATCACAAAACATTCATAATTTCATTTCCATTTCCAATAATTTCCAATACCATTGCCAATAATCACAATACATTCATAAACCAATTTCCATTTCTATCAATTTTCAACAATTTTCATTTCCAACTTCCACAAATCATACATAAACAATTTCCATTTCCAACAATTTCAATCCAAAGTTTCAAAAATGAGTATCAAGTTGAAGGGCATGATATGATTTACATAATTGCTAAATAATGAATGACATATCTTATACAATTGTTCATACACATATATTCATAACACGATGAGCAAGTTGAAATATATATTTATAACATGAGGATCAAGTTGAAGGATATAGCTTCTTTGGAAATGTTTTTTTTTTATTTAAAGCTTTGAATCTTGTTTTTATTTCTAACAAACCATAATATTATATACATCATTCTATATTTCGTCTTAAATATATATGTTGCTTTTACAATTTTTAATTGACATTAATAAGTCTAAGTATAAATGATTAGATCATATGAGTCTACAACATATTCAAAATTTGACAAAAAAATTTCTTTTTCGAATACATTTATGACATCATTACTTTCACACATTATCTATTATAAATATTTATGATACCCTACACATATATATTACCAAATAATTAAAGTTTAACATATTTTATACTCAATTAAGTATTTCCCCAAAACTAATACCCAAATAGGGAAATATTATCATTAACTACAACCAAATTATTATTAATTTCTAATTGCATAATTTTATACTCAACTAATTATTTACCTAAACTCAATACCCAAATATTAAAAATAAATTACCATTTCACAAATATTAAGAATGTGTCAATTAATGATTTAAGTTTTTACAATTTTACAAATATAATATTGTCAGTTTAAATTTTACATTTAGGTTGTTTCAAGTCTCAACTTTCAAGTTCAACTTTCAATTTTGATAATCAACATTAGCAAAGCTGTGCATCATGCAAGATCATGCTTCATCCAAAAAGTTACCATAAATATAAACTTAAACCAATGTTTATAACCAATACATCATTCACCGTGAATTCAACTCCATTTCCATTTCCAAATGACAATACCATAATCAACTTATCATTCAACATTTCTATTTCCAAATTCCAACCCACTCAAATAAAAAAAGCAATACATTATTCACCATGAGACTCACTCATTCAATTCAACATTTCAACTCCATTTCCATTTCCAAATGCCAATATCCAACCACAATACCAAAAGTAGATACATCATATATGGAAATTGCAATTAAGAAAACTTTCAACTTCCAAAAAATTTAGAAATTCAACATCCAATCCAATTATCCAACACAATAAATTATGCAATTAAGATTTAAGCAGGAAAAATAGGAAAACTCAAAAACACTCACCCAAAAAAATTCACAAGCTTCGGGTCTTTAGGTCAGTCTTCACTGATAGGTCGGACCCCAGAGGGTTTGAGTCACGCAGATCGGTGGCGACTGTGAGGCTGCGACGATCTCTCCTCCTTTAGACGTTCAGTGGTGTCTTTAGGGGATGTGAGGATGTGAGTCGATGGAGGATCTCTGTCCTCTGATGCTGGCGTGGATCGGTGAGGATGAGGGATGCTACAAGGCCACCGGACCAGTCACTAGTCAGAGATGAAGATGACAAAGAGAGAGAGAGAGAGAATGTGGCGGTGGTAAAGAAGTGAGAGTCAGTGGATAGTAGACAGAGATGGTGGAGACTGGAGACAAAAACAAAGACAAATACAAAAGACAAGGGGGCAACAGAGAGAGGAAGGACATGATAGAGACAGACGGCAGGCAGGGGCGTTTAAAAAGAGAGAAATAAATGACGGAGGACCGAAGGAGAAGAAGAAGGCGAGAAGGTTTGAGAGATGTAGAGGCAAACGTCTAAGGGGGTCGGGTAGGTTTAGGTTAAAATTTTAAAATTTGCAAACAAGTCCTCAAATTCGGCCGGTATTGAGCAAAAAACTATGGTACTGACTAGCATTAACAGCTTGTAACGAAGGAATGGATATAGTACAAAATGGTATCCATAAGCCTAACTTTGGCTCTTCAATTTCAATTTAATCCAGTGCACGCAAGCAATAATTTGATATTGTTACCTGTGAAGAGTGTTAATTTTAGTATTCTTATTAGGTTTTTGTAAGTTCTTCAACTACAAAATTAACCTTTTTCTTAGATTGTTCAAATATTCAAACTCAAAATAATGACTACAATTTTAAATATTTAATATTGATGTGAAATTTATTATAAAATTTTAGATTCACTAGTACCACTGTTGTCTCATTTCTTTATCTAATTTTATGAATGTCTAAATGAGACTGTAAAAAACAAATGAATAAATGGTTATGGAATGAGGTGCTACGTAACAGGTGATCAAGGCTACCTCTAATGGCCCCTACTACTTCCAATATTTTTGGGTCCTAGAATTGCAACTTTTGCAAGAAAAATACTTTTATGTGTTTACTACTATCGTCTTCTAGTTCTTTGTCACAAGAATCATAGCATGACTCACATCTTGAGAATGGCCTTGATCATTGACCATATAACACGCTCTCCCTCACTTGTTTGAGAGTTTTGTTTAGTTCCATAACCACCGATTCGTTTGTTCTAGCCACTCTTTGCCATGTTTTGCTCTCCCTTTGAAATTTCCTCAAACAAGCCTCTAACTCCAATGTCTTCTTTTTGCCTTATCAAAGTTGAGGCCTTTGATTTTACACTATTTAAGTAGAGCTTCATATTTAGGATTTCCTTTACTCTTACAACGTATAACGAAGTCTCTCATTTTGCATCCAAATGAAAGAACTTTGAGAAGACATAAAACAAGTTTTGATATTGTTTTAACTATAACTGAATTCTGCGTCCTGAAATGTGCATCCAGAGATTGAGAGATGGCCATGGAGATGAAACTATTACAACTTATTGTTGAAGAAGAAGAACCTACACCTATGTTACGCTCTAATCCAAAGTTTTCTTGAGAAAGGACTAGATTTTGCTTTTGTTGTTAAGGTATTGGAAGCTAGAACAAACTGTAATACGTAATGGTATCTTAGTTACATTTCTCAAATCAAAAGTGAAAGGGAAAGAAATACAAAAATACAGAAATACCTTATTTCGGTCTTTGTAACTTCAAACGAGTTTTTCGAAGCTGAAACGAGCATGAATCTACTGCCATCTTTACAGAAATTAGTCTCTAGGATGTGGGTAAGGTCTTTCTATAGTTTTCTCAAAATGTAAGCTGTCTTAACGGGTCAAAGAACCCTTATGCTTATGATTGCTTATATGAGCAACTATACGAGATCTTAACTTTTATATATAGCATCCATATCGGGCTTCCCCATCACAAGACCGATATGGGTCCGATCTATACTAATTGGGATCCATTTTTCACCCAAACTTTAACCATTGATTTAGATCATTTATTGGGCCACTTTATTATCTTTATCTGGATCAAATTATGTAACTTAATCGATAAGTTATTGAAAAACCAAAAACTGCAATTAATAATTGTCCAACTTTATGGGAAATGACAAAATTGTCCAACATTCTCCCCCTTGGACAAGTTGTAATTGCAGTTTTGACTCTAGTTTAAAAAATTTTAAAAAATTGGTTAAGCAACGCTATTGAATTAGTTGACTGAGTTTTAAAACAAAACATTTGATCCAAAGATAACAAAAGTCCATCATTTCATCCTACAAGGCTTTCGCTGCCGAAAAGCATCAAATGCATGTGTTATGTGTGACACAAATTTAATACAATCACGTATACCTAATACCTCACTAACATGAATGGGAAAATAGAGTGTGGCAAACTAGGATGATACCTTTATGATCTAAATTATATCATCTTCATTTGTAGGTCTCGATTTTTTGAACTTTATATTAAACTTTATTAGAGAAATCATGTTTTATCTCACGGAATGCTAGACAGCATTAGAGAAAACTTGTTTTCTCTCACCAAACTAAACTGCAGTAGAAAAAAATTGTGTTCTCCAACTGAAAGCTAAACTGCATTAGAGAAACTTTATGGGATTAAAAACTTATATCTCCCTATGTCATGTCAAATTTCATGGATATTCGTTTAAAGCTATATGTGGCTAAATGAAATAGGTATAATGTCAATCTATATATATGCCCAATGACCTTTAAATGCTTAAGATCAATTCAAATCTTAAGACTTTTATACATATTATGACAATGTATGATAACATGTATTATTGAGGATAAATGATGATCATCTCTATTGATGAACCATTATACTGTTATAATACATCAAAATGTAGAAATGTATGGAGAGCAAACGTAAAAATCCATTAACTAACAGTGTCTAAGTACTTCAAAACACCCATAGTGTATACTTCTGTCACAAACACAAGTGGGCAAAGTTCTTTAGTTAAAGGATCGACTAACTTTTTCTCAGTCTTTAAATGGTCCAAACCTTAATGTCACCTTTTTATATCAACACTTTTATGATCAAATAATTAACTTTTAAATGCTAAGACCCTGTGATATTCTTTGTTGTTATTAAACAACAAGGCAAGAAGATTACCACAGTAAAATCAAATGGGTCTAGCCACTGAATCAACCATAAACAACTCAAAAATCAAGTTTTTGAGCTAAAATGTCTGTGAAGTAGCCCCATAGCATTCACTTTGCATGCATAGTTGAGGAAGTTACCCGTGTCTACTTGACACACTTCCATAACATAGTACCATCCGCAAACTTAAAACTTTAACCTTAGGCGGACTTTTGATCATCCAAACACATGGCTAAAATCTTAATCTGAATTCCTTAGGAGGTTTAGTATGTTGACTTTTCTATATATCAACATATAATCCTTAATTCCCTTTAGTATCTTAATACTCGCTTGACTACATTTCAATAGTCTACTCCTGGATTAACCAGATATTGACCAAATAGTCAAACATTGAATGCAATGTCCCGCCTATTACATAGCCAAGCATACATCAGGCTATCAACCATACTAGAATATGGAACATTCCTCATAACCTCTCTCTTTATTGTATTCTTTGGATATTTTGCCAAAGATTATCTCTCACTATGAGTGATAGGTGCTACGACAGGTTTTCTGTTAACCATATTAATCCTTGTTAACATATACTCAATGTACGCATTTTATAAGAGGTCTGATGAGTGTTGAGATCTGTTCCAGTGAACCTGAATGCTTAGGACAGAAGATGCTGCACCAAGGCCCCTCATGTCAATGTTCTTGACCCAAAGTTGTTTAACCTCCTACAACATGATCAAGTAATTTGACATTAGCAATATATCATCCGCATGCAGTAATAGGAAGACAACTTTCTTCCCACTGACCTTATAGTACAAGCATCTTTTTAATTATATTTTCCATGAAGCCAAAAGAGGCCAAACCTTATCAAATGTAAGGTATAACTTTTAGAAGGTTTGATGTAAACTATATATTGATCTGCTTAACGTGCAAACCATGTCAGTTCTATCTAGATCTTGAAATCCTTCAGGTTGTACCATATAGGCCACTTCATAAAGGTTTTTACTTAGGAAAAAATTTTTGATAGCCGTCTGATGTAACTCTACATCATCATAAAGTCAACCTTTCTCTCTGAGTGACCCATTAGGTAACTGAGCGAGCCCATAAACTGCTGAACTTTATCCTGAAATCGTTTAGGTCTTAAAACTTCATTTACAACTGATGGGTTTGAAGTTTCGATGTAAATCAACTAACTCCCAGACCTTACTATACTTTATGGATTGCATCTCATTAGCCATTGCATCCCACAAAAAATTTGTATTGGGTATAGAAACAACTTCTGTAAAAGTAACTGGATCCATAACATGTCTAATAGTGTAGTCATGTTCACCTGATAGACTATGAAATTAGATAGCATAGCATTTCTTCTCACTCTAGTGGATTTACTTAACTATATTGGATTTTGTACCCCTAGGAACCTCTATGTGTACAGGTATCGGTTCCTGTTCCTGTACAAGCATGGTACATAGACCTAGATCAACCAGATCTAACTACATGAGTAGCAGGTATATAATAAATGTAGTACCTGCCCTGCTGTCATCTGAAAGGTCAAATAGCCTACCATCATCATAGATATTGTATTCCAGAAATTCAATTGTTTGTGATTCCACTATTCTAGTCCCTCCTCTATAGTAAAATCAATAGCTTTAAAATGGTCAAGATATCTTACTAAATAGTAATGAGTAGAACGAGCATGCAAAGAATTATACTACCTCAGTAGGGTAGCCCCATACACCAATGTGTGCATGGCTGAGTTTCCAAACTTCTAAATAATCAGGTAGAATAACCCTGTTTTGCATCAACTTCTTCAAGTCCTTTAAGGTGCAGTTATGCATTTCTGCAAAATACAATTTTGCTCAAAACTATTTGGCATAGTGAATTATGTCACTATTCTAACTGATTTCAAATATCTAGAAAATGGACCTTTTAAAGTCCTAAAACACCATGTTTGCTATGATATTCTCCTCCACAGTCAAATCTGACTATCTTGATGAATTTCCCCGATTGGTTCTCAACCTTCAGTATTTAAGAAAGAACACATAATTGTAATGAGAATAATCATCAACAAATGTCAAAATATATTTAAAATTGTACAATGTAACTATATAAGGTCTACCGATATCTTTATATATCAGACTCAACAAGTCAAAAGCATGAGTTGACCTAAATATTCTTATTAGTCAATTTACCCCTACAACAGTCAACATATTCCCAGATCATCATAATCTAGAATTGAAAATTGCTTTCTTTGATCAATCTCTCAACCTTATCTCTAGAAATGTGGCTTAAACTTTTATGCCACATCATGTATGACTTCTCATTCATCAGGATTCTTCATTTCATAACTTCTCATTCAGCAAGATAAAAAGAAGTAATTATCTAATTTATAGTAAGACACATTTTATACAAACCATATGACAAGAAATTTATACCATTATACTTTGCATTAAGCAACAACTGTATAGCAAAAGCATTAAATACAAAACATTAACCCTTTTGTCCAAAGTTGATTAAAGGATCACGTATAAAATGTGTTGTGTAAAACCAAAATGAACCTTATTACAAGGTTCAATACATACATTCCCCATAGATGTTACTTCTACTTCTTCATTGCTGTCTACCATCAGTTCCTCCTTCCCTTTAATTTGGTTTTATCTTGGATATGAACTACTGCATTATGTAAGCACCTTAATCAGATGTTCTAGTATATAGCCACTAAAGACTAAATGAGAGTGTCGCAAATTAGATTCATAAATTGATAAGCCAAGGAGTTACCTGATGGTCTCAGTTTTTCCTTTTAAACCTTATAGTACTGGTTTCTTTATGTCCCTAGGACCTTTACCAGAACTAGATTGACCAGCGTCAGCATGTGGAGAAGATTTAATCTTTCTACCTTTGAACTTAGTAGGCTTCATCTTTGTCGTCCCTGTAGTTGCTTCGAGGGTTGTAAGAGTAGCAAGTTTGAGTTTCTTCTCCTCAGCAACGCAATGGGCAATCAAAGCATTGAAGTTTCATTCCTCATCCAATGAGTAATATGTCATCAACATATTACAAAACTCTGAAGGGAGTGTATTCAAAGTCTAGTGAACAATGAAGACATTAGGAAGAGGAATATTCAACATCTTCAATCTAATGTGAAGAAGAATCATTCTCGATATGTACTCCATTACTTCCCTTCTCCTATATATCTTATGGAGAATAATTCTTTCATCAAGGAACTTATCTCAACATTAGGGGAGACTGTGTACCTCTGGGAGACATTATTAAGAAACTCCTTCGTTATGTCTGTATCCTAAAGTCCACTTAGTAGATGGTCAGGTATAGATCTCTTAATGGTCATCTAATATAATGTTTTAGACCGATCCCAGGCTTCATAGGCTGCTTTATGAGCTCTCAAGCTCATGGATGTAGTTAGAGATGGCCTATCCTTTTGTCTGGCCATATCAACCTCAACTATCTTCATAGCATTCAATACATCCTCCATCCATTTCTTTGTATTGAAATTAGTCAGGGTTTCAATGGTGACACTGATTTTGTTGACTAAAAAGGTTACTTCAAAATGATAATGTTTAAATCATCACAAATGTAGGACAAAAGCGATGTTCAAAGCCATTAAATAGCATCTTTACTAAAAATCTGGTCACACATATTATGAAACACTTGTGGGTTGAATACATAATATATGCAACTAGACCTCCACATAAAAGCAACTAGAGCACAAACCATCAACTCTCATGACACTACCACTTATGGGCGAATAGATCATTCAAGCAATGACTTTTCTCTATCTAATGCCTTTATGCACATCTCAAAATCTCTTTTAAGGCCAACACCTGTGGGCAGAACAACCAAACATGAGACTAGAGACATCCCCTAATGTTTAAGCAGAACAGTTCAAAATACTGACTTGAAAGGATACTGTGGTGACTACATCCTCATTCTTTATGGGCATATGTTTATGTTATCCTTACATTCTTTATGGGCATATGGTATGTGACAATGTGACATCAATAAGTGCAAAAAATTCGAATGCACAGTCTCATTGTCACATAGTCGTGCTGAAGACATTCTCTGAAAACTTCATTTAAGACTTTTGTAAAGGAAAAATCTCATTAGAGCGACTATTGTGCGTCACCAAACACTAAACTGACCACTCGAGACATGAGAACCTCATGTATCTCCCTTATGACAAGTTCGTTGCATGAAAATTTACTCAAAAATGGCTTTAAAATGTTTTAATTCCTTTTCTGAGCGACTATCAAGCAATCCTGAACACTGAACATGAGACCTGAGACACAAAAACTTAAAGTATCTCTATGATGTCTGAAACATGAAAATTCACTCAAAATCATATTCAGAATACCTTAATTCCTTTTTTAAAGTTAAACTTTAATTTATTACTAATGTAATAAATCTAAAAAGATGGAAAAGCTCACTTTATGAATTTCCTGAACCAAGAAACTGACCCAAAACACCCCGAAGTACCTTTACAAAAAATCTAAAATTTTTGTGTTTTTTAAATATTATAGTTTTCTGTATGACTGATGTCATCACACTGTAGCACTGACATCATCTACTGATGTTGACCACGCGTGGAGAATGCAGCGTGTGCAGTACACGTGCTACCCATCGATAAGCCTCAATAGTTAATGGTGTGTGAGCAGCACGTGTAGCCATGTGTCGACATGTGAGTCCAATGATCTTCGTCACCACTGCCAAAAAATGGCAATTTTTGGTGAGTTCTAGGCCTGTTTTTTGCGCTTTCGAGCTCATTTTCACCCTATTTGTCAAGGCTAAACATATCTACTTTCATACAATAAAAAGCAAGAAAAAAACTGAGAAACATAAGTTAAATCTCTAAAAATCTTATGGAGTGAAAATTGAAAATTTTTCATTTTTTAACCACCCAATCATGTCATCGCTCTGATACAATGTGTAATACATAATGGTACCTTAGTTACATATCCCAGATAGAACGTGAAAAGGCAAGAAACAAAGAAATGTGGAAATGCCTGATTTCAATCTTTGTAACTTCAAACGAGCTTTTCGAAGCTAAAACGAGTGCGAATCTATCTCCATCTTTATGGAAACTACTCTCTGGGATGTGGGTAAGGTCTTTCTATAGTTTTCTGAAAACACAATCTCTCTTAATGGGTCAAAGAATCCTTATGCTTACTATTGATTATATAAGCAACTGCAGGAGACCTTAACCTTTATAATAGCATCCATATCGGGCTTCCCCATCACAAGAGCAATATGGGTCTGATCCACACTGATTAGGATCCATTTTCACTCGAACTTTGACTCATTGATTTAGATCATTTATTGGGCCATTTTATAATCTTTATTTGGATCAAATTACGTAACTTAATCGATAAGTTGTTGAAAAACCAAAAAATGCAATTAATAGTTGTCCAATTTTATGGAAAAGGCCAAAATTGTCCAACACAAGCATCAACTCCTAGATGCCTATGGTGATAGTTTCAAAGTTGGAGACAAAGAGGCTCAATGGGTTGTTAAAAGGGATGCGACGGCACTGCAGCTGTATTTTGGTGCTTGTTGACTCTTAATACGTCGACATTTCTTTTGGACCAGGTGGTTATGGTGTCCATTCCCTATTCAAAAGCTGGACTGATGGTTGGGTCTAGTCTAGTGTGCTTCTCCCAGTCTCTGTTGGGTGATATTAACGGTTACGACTCTAGTTATAGATTTAATTTTGGGATTAAGTATAGGTATGAGTCCAGTATGGATTTTGATACTTAGGGATTTTAATTAAAATTTTAACCTAATTAATTAATACTATAGACTAATTATTCTAATTATAAAATATAAGTAATTTTATTTTTAAAATTTATTAGTAGTGCCTAGTATGCCACGTAGTAGTGGATCCTATCAATAAATTTAGAAAATATATAATAAGTATCAAATTAACATTGACATCTTACTTAACAGATAAAAAGTTAACTCTATTATTCTTTTTTATCTATTTAGTGTTTATTTTGTATATTTTAGAAGCATTAGGGTTCAAACTAAAACTGTAATATCCAGTTTTAATACAAAGGGTTTGAACCCTAGAAACTGGTATATGTGAGATCAATCAAAGAAATTAGGAAAACACATCTCATGCTCATGCATTATATAACATACACATACACGTGAATAGTAAATTTTGCACATGAAAATGATTGTACATGCATTCATGACATTTCCCGGTATAAT
>JAOSBK010000009.1:8574382-8584769 GCA_027568895.1 Erythroxylum shatona | reverse complement strand
TTTGCTTTAGGGTTTGGGAAGTGGGAGCTTCCTAAAGCCCTTTTGGATTAAGAGATTTAGGGATTGATTCCTTTTATCTGTACATATATTTTTCATTTTATAAATGCCTTTCTAATTTATCAAAAAAAAAAGTGTACATCATCATATCTTAATACAAAAGATGTTACATGAAAGAGGAAATACATAAAAAAAATCTATCTAATTTCTCAAAACCCAGCTAATCGACTTTTGATCCATGACTTCTCTTCCCAATTCATAAGTCTACACTGCTTATAGCGTCTCTCAGTAGCTAAAGTCATCTCTCGGTCCTGAAAAATCAACATTGCAATTTTGATGAGTTTTGTGAACTCAATGAGGTAACCATCATCAATGGTCAACTCAAATCATGCATCACATCAATACATATAACATATAATTCACATTCTTGCATGATTCTTCACATATCACATTCTCACACAAGGGTAGACAATTTAGCATTTCAATCAGTCCAATATGCTTAATACAATGCATAAAAATGCTCATGTGACTCTTATATTTTCGATTATTACGTTGTTATAACCGAGTGCCTATATCTGCCCCATATCCATTGTGAATATAGGGCTCATTAATAACTACCCCATATCCGTTGGGGATACCAGACTCATTTTACATAGTGAGCCTTTGGCTCTTAATCACTTTCTGAGCTTTTGGCTCTTTTTCACATTCTCAGCGTTAAGCTCCTTTTTGGTGGCGACTTCGATCACAACTCTCATTATCTGATCATGCATTCATATATGGAATGCATCTCACATTCTCAATCAATCATATCATGAAACATTTAGTTGGTCTCATTCATATGCAAGTAGCACTTCAATATCTTAGTCACATATCTCAATCATCGGACCTTCTGTCTGAGTATCAACACAATTCAATTTACATTCATGAAGCAATTCAAAACATAATCTAACACAACAAATAACAGAACAAAACCGTCTAGGTTACTCACAAGTCACTCCCGAAGTTAATGCCTAGAGGTTCCAGCAATGTCTAGAGGTTGACGTTCCTATTGCCCCTCTATGTCAAATAACATACACATATATCACAATTTGCATAATTATAAGTGCTTAATAATGCACATGTATGTAATGAAATCTGTACAATGCATATTCATGACAATCTCTAGTATTTTTCCATTATCCTAATCGCTTAATCAATCATATCTCAAGACTCACTTAAGTATCATTTGTACTTAGGCTTATACCTAAATAAAACCATTAAAATCATAATTCATTTCTCATTGTATCACTTTCAAATTTTTCCTAAAAACTAACTTTCTGATCTACTTTTCTTAAAGATTTAAACAATGAAAATGAAGTAATTTAGTAATACTCTCTTCTAGAAAATTGTTCTCCCATTTCTTAAGTTTCTAATGACACCAAAATCATGTAATTTGGTTTAGAAATTTGAAAGTTATTCTCCTAATATTTTCGGATTGTTCTCATTCTGAAACAGTACACTAGGTTCAACTTCCATAAATTGAAAGTCTTAGAGTCTGAATTACAATTCGACTTCTTCAAATTATTTGTATCCCTGTGTCTCTAGTTTACTCCAAATCAAAGATCATCTAATTTGGATGTCTAAAGAAGAAGTTATGGTCAAAAGAAACAAGACTATTCAGTTTGCAATTTCTCTTGGATGTTTAGATCAAAATCAAGTCATGGTTACCAATGGAGAGAACAGTGACTTGATGTGACAAATAATCATTAGTGTAGCAATTAAATTCACGGTGGTGAGGAATAAAACTCACAGGCATGTGTGACTCACAGGTGTGAGGAAAAGTCACGAGTGTGACAGATAAGGATTAAAAAATTGTTGTGAACACACTCTGTCAGACCCGTCTCACGTTTCTCACTCTATCTCTCTCAATTGATTTTGATTGCTACAATTTTTGGTTAAGAGCTAGAGAAATGTGTTATGAGTCCAATGGTTGAAGTCTCATGTCATTTTGAGGTCAGACCAAAGAGATATAGCCAAAAGATCGAAGGATGTTGCACCAGCCCTCATCCTTCAAAGTCTTGATCGAGCATATGCATGATTGCAAGTTAGCTTACCAACTTGCGAAGTCACAATTGTGCTTCATCACAATCATGGAATTTTTTCAAAAACATCAAGGTCATGATTGTGATGAAGCACAATTGTGACGTTCGGTGAATAGCAACAAGTTCGCGATCTTGTTAAAGCACAATCAACACTTTCCCAGTCGCACATCTTCTCTTTAAACCTCCCTCACTTCTATCCCACATAACTATCAATATAAAACTCCAAAAATTTCAAACTTTATATCAATAAAAATATAAGAGAAAGATCTACAACTTTGATTAAGACAATTTTATCAAAATATTCCTAGATCAATATAGTTTAATCATGGAACTTTCGGACCAATGCTAACCTCTCTAACTTATCTTCACCATTGTCAGTGTTTCTTCTTTCCTTAAACCTGACACTTCCTTCCATCTACATTCTCCATTTTCATTATACCATTTTAACTCTCATTCAGCTCATTCATAACACATTCACAGTACCACTAAATATGTAAGTTTACTCCAAGTTCTCAAAATTATTAAAAACCAAATATTAGTTTTTCATCTTCTTCATGTTCTACATTTCACGAATCTCTGCATTTCAACCTATTTATACATTCTCTATTTTTCTACTCAACTTTCCTTTTAAATAATTTTTTCTCATCTTTAGACATCATCATACAACTATGCTCAACCTCTAAATTCATTCATCTCTAAAAACACTCTAAACTCATGTACATACATATGTATACAATGAAAACCTAGTCTTCACTTCTGTTTTCACCTAATTATATATCTTTTCTAGGATCATTCAACTCCAAAATCATTTCTACATTATCTGATCACAAAATAATCATCAAATACGAAATACCATTATATTCAAATTTTTCATCTTATTAGCATAGTGTTCATGAAGATGACCATTATTTTCTTGATCATGCAATGACAATTAATTCATCGAATTTATCTCATAAAACAACAAGTCTAAAGGATTTACACAATAATTACTTGTTAAAACTCCAAAATCTTCAACTATCACAAAGCCCTAAACTTTATGCAATTCATGTACACCATGGTATAGGTTGACATGCTTCAATTTTTCTTAAGGCAAAGAGAATGAAACTGAAGTTTGGAGTAATAAAGAGATAGATGAAAACAAGGCTCAACTGTGGTGGAGTTTTGATGAAAAACTCTGTGTTAAGAAAAACTTGAGAAAGAGGCTGCGAAGAAGATGAAAACAAGAATACAACGCTTGGTCTTTCCAATGAAATTGTATAGTAAAACATGAACTAGACAAGTTACACTTGCCACTTTTCTAATATCTAAGGTTCTAACTAAGTTCCCTTTTTTATTACTAGTTCCCATGGCTCTCATCCTTTCATTACAATTATTTCCAAAACTTTCAATATTATCTTCTTACAAATTCTAAATCATCTCCAAAATTTTCAAAGTCATTTATCCATTTTTCAATATCATTTGATTTCTATTTCTATTTTCCATACATCAATTTACTTACCAAGTGGCATTTTCCTAGTACAATTATAATCCAAAAAATTTCAGAATTATTCCTAAAATTTACTAAAATTCAAAAATAACAATTTCGCTAATCAATTGAATTTCCAATACCATAAATTCACAATTCTCTATAATATCACATCACAATTCAATTATTCCCAAAATTTCCCATGAATGCATATACAAATATTTTCATGTGCAAAATTATCTATATTCATGTGTGTGGGTATGGCATATTATGTATAGTAGCTACTCTCTCAATAATTTCTTATATTCACTATCTTAACCTCCCCCCAGGTAATGGGATGTTACAACTCTCTCCTCCTTAAAAGAAATTTCGTCCTCAAAATTCTTACCTGATTGTTCGAATAGGTGGGGATATTGTCTCCTTATATGCTCCACTATTTCCTATATGGCTTCCTCCAAAGGACTTTCACCAATGGAATGACTCGATTCCTCAATTGCTTGATCTGTGATCCCACAATCTTGACCATCTCCTTAGCATAGCTTAAATTACTAGTAACCTTAATATCTTGAGCCGATATCACATGTGTCGGATTCGATCGATATCTCTGAAGCATACTCATATGAAATACATTATGCAATTAAGACATTTCATTTAGTAAAGCCAACTTATATGCCAAAGGCCCTATCCTCTCAATGATCTCATATGGATCAATGTACCTAGGGGCTCAACTTGCCTTTTCTACCGAATCTCAATACTCCTCTCTAAGGTGATACCCTAAAAAATACTCTATCCCCGATACTGTACTCCATGTCATGTCGATGTTGATTCACATTACTCTTCTGTCTATCTTGGGCTGCTTTAATTCAGCTTCGAATCAATTTCACCTTATCTACTATATCTTGTATCAATTCTGGGCCTTCAACCATCCTTAAGCCCTCTTCATCCCAATATAATGACGATTAACATTTTCTACCATACAATACCTCATACGGTGCCATTCCGATACTACTGTGATAATAGTTGTTATAGGCAAACTCTATCAATGCCATATACTGATCCCAAGCTCCTCGAGACTCTAATACACAAGCTTTGAGCATATCCTCAACAGTCTTGATTGTCCTCTCACTCTGTCCATCTATCTAAAGATGAAATATTGTACTGAAATTCAACTTAGTACCCATAGCAGACTGTAAGCTCCTCTAAAATCTTGAAGTAAATATGGGATCCCTATCCGATACAATGGACACTGGAATCCCATGCAGTCTCACCACCTCATTCACATATCTCTAGGCTAACTGATCTAGTGAGGTATTCTCTCTTACTAGTAAGAAGTGGGTCGATTTAGTCAACTAGTCCACTATAACCCATATGGCATTGTTCTACCTCGGTGTCTTAGGCAATCCCATGATGAAGTCTTTAATTCTCCATTCTCATTTTCACTCTGGAATAGGCAACGAATGTAGCTTCCCTACTGGAGCCTAGTGCTTAACCTTAACTTGCTAGTATGTTATACACTTAGATACATACTCTGCCACTTGTTTCCTCATTCCGGCCCACCAGAAATGTTGCTTCAGTGTGTTATACATCTTGTTAGTACCAGGATGTATAGTATAAGTAGCCATATGAGCTCGCTTAAGAATTTCTTTCCTCATATTCTCCACATTAGGCACAAACAGCCTCTGCTTCAACAACAAAGTCTCATCCCTCAATTCAAATTTAGAATCTGGATTCATCTTCACTTTTTCCATAAGCTTTACTATATCAGGATCTTTCCCCTGGACTTTTTGGATCCTATCATACAGCATCGGTCTCAACTTAAGTGTAGCAATTAGAGCCTCATCTTACTTCAAATTCAACACCACATTCAGAGCTCTCAAATGAATCAGATTGGGTAACCTCGATAACTGAATCTAAGCTGCACTGATATTAGACTTCCTGCTCAAAGCATCAGCGACCACATTAGCTTTTCCCAGGTGGTACTCAATCGTGTAGTCATAATCCTTCAGTAACTCAATCCATCTACTCTGTCTCAAGTTCAACTCATTCTGACTCAACAGATACCTCAAACTCTTATGATCCGTATAAATTTGAAAGGTCTCTCCATACAAATAGTGTCTCCAAACCTTTAGAGCAAAAACAACTGCAGCTATCTCTAAATCATGTACCGGATAATTAATCTCATGAGACCTTAATTGTTTTGATGCATAGGCAATCACCTGGCCATACTGCATCAATACACATCCCAATCCTTGATGCAACGCATCATTATACACCACATATCCTCCAGTCCTCGATGGTACAATTAACACTGATATCGTGGTTAACCGATGCTTCAGCTCCTCAAAGCTCTTCTGGCACTCCTCATTCCATCTAAATACTACATTCTTCTTCAAAAGTTTTGTCAGAGGGTTTGAGATAAGAGAAAACTCCTCCACAAATCTCCAGTAATATCCGGTCAAGCTTAGGAAGCTTTAGATTTTAGTCATATTCCTCAGAGCTTCCCAATTCAGCACTGCCTCTATCTTCTTTGGATCTACTTGTATCCCTTGTCCGGTCACTATATGTCCCAAAAATACTACTTAATCCAGCCAAAATTCACACTTGTTGAATTTGGCATACAGTTGTTTTTTCCTCATGATCTATAGAATCAATCTCAGATGCTCAGCATATTCTTCTCTACTCTTTGAATACACCAAAATATCATCTATGAACACAATTACAAAGTGATCCACGTAGGGCTGAAATACCTTATTCATCAAAGTGGTAAAAGCAACTAGGGCATTAGTTAACTCAAATGGCATTACTAAGAACTCGAAGTGTCCATACCTACTCCTGAATGCATTCTTAGGTACATCAGCCTATGCTATCTTTAACTAATAATACCCTGATCTCAAATCTAACTAAGTAAATACTTTAGCTCCCGACAACTGATCAAGTAAGTCGTCGATCCTAGGCAACGGGTACTTATTCTTCACTGTCACCCGATTTAGCTGCCTATAATCGATGCATAATCTCAAAGTCCCATCTTTCTTCTTTACAAACAACACTTGAGCTCTCCAAGGTGAAACACTAGGTCTAATAAAACCCTTTTCTAGCAATTCCTGCAGCTGTGCCTTCAAATCCTTTTATTCCTTAAGAGCCATCCTATATGGAGGGATAGATATAGGAGCAGCACTTGGAACTAAGTTAATAGTAAACCCCGTCTCCCGATCTAGAGGTAAACTAGATAGCTCGGCAGGAAACACATCTAGGAATTCCCTGATTACGGGAATTTCTTGCACATTCTGCTCTGCTCCAGTATCAATGACGTGGGCTAGATAAGCCTCTCTTCCTCCTTACATCAACCTCAATGCACTCACGAATGATATCATCATGGTTGGCATTACTTGACCAACTCCTCTGAATGCTGCTCTCGACTGATCAGAAGATTTTAATACTACCTCCTTAGTATGGCAGTTCATAACAGCCCTATAAGTAGTGAGACAATCTATACCGAGGATAACATCTATCTCTCTCAGCTGTAATACAATCAGATCTGCCTCCAACTCTACTTGATCAATCCGAATCAAGTACCCCTTACAGACCTCTCCTATAACTGTAGTACTACCTATCGATATACTCACCTCTAGCCTATACTATAGTATCCCCCTATCACAATGCAACTTAGATGCTAGATGCGGTGCGATAAATGAATGCGTAGATCCTGGATCTAGCAATGAAAATGCCTCATAATCATAAATAAAGAGCGCACCTACAATAACATCTGGTGAGTCCTGAGCCTTCTGCCTGGTCATAGCATAGACTCGTGCCTGGGGCTACAGTCGACTACTCCACACCTCAGTCCTCATAGAAGGACTCCTAGAGCTCACTTTGCCTCTCCCTTGGCCTCTCTGTCCGGATCCATTACCTCTGTTGTGTTAGATCATAGCATCACTTCCAGATCTCCCACTCACACCAGACTGAGCTCCCAAAGTAGCAGGATAATCCCTAATATGGTGGTCAAAAGAGCCGCACCTAAGGCAAGCTCTAGACATTTTCTATTATTCACTACCATGCCTATTCTCACAATACTCACACGAAGGTAACTGACTCTGCACTATGCCTCTTACACTGTTGGACTGTACAATACCACCCCTTTGTCTGAATCCTGACTGCCTTGATCTAGCTGGTGGTCTGAAGGCTCTATTCTAGCGCTTACTGATTCTGCCGCCAAAACCACTTCGATGCTCACTAGACCTCTTCATCTCTCAGTATCTGCTCAATTCTGATCAAAGCAGCTCTCAACTCGGTGAAACTACTCAGGTCTGAAAGCGCCAACCTTGTTCTGATCTCTATATTGAGCCCGTCCTCACACCTCCTACACTTGTCTTCTTCTGTAGGGATTAAAGTAGTATCATAGCCCGTCAACTCATTGAACCGAATCTCATATTCTGCCACTAACATCCTACCTTACTTCAAATCCAGGAACTCCTTCATCTTCCTGTCCAAGTAGATCTTAAGCATGTAGTTTTCTCTGAAGATCCTCAGAAATTCTTCCCACTTCAATTGGCAAGGTTAGGTGGTACTGCCCGGGATAGTCTTCTACCACTAATAAGTTGGGCTCTACATCAAGGACATTACATAGTCAAACCTCTCATCAGGCTCGTAGTCCATCTGATCAAAAACCCTTTCAGTCCTTTCCAACCATCCTTCGGCCTCAGCAGGGTCTGTGCTACTATAAAAATCCACAACCCCCTGCTTCCACAACCTATCATACCTCATCTCGCTTCTCTGAGGGACTCTAGGAGGCATCTCCTCTAGTCAAGGTACTGAGGACTCCCTACTGGCTCCTACCGATCCTAAGTCAGCTGGTTGCTCCAATTGTTCACTTAAAGCGGATGACCTATAACAAACAAGAACTTCAATTATTATCTACATTTCTCACAATATTTCGTGCTTAACACTCCTAGATATCCCTATGGATGCAAATCATGTTCTGATACCATCTAAATATAGCCCCCCCTTACCCTAGTGAAGATACCGGGATGCCCAAAGGACATTCTAGTACATAACCTAAGACAAAGGCGTGCTATATTCAATCACTACATTCACTTAACATGGCGTCATCATTTTTTTCTCTTATAAAACAGCATATGAAAAAAAGCAATAATTTAAAACAATTTCTGCCTTTCATTTCTTAAAAACCAATTGTACACACTCACAGTTTTCGTAGACCATCTAAAAGTGTACATCATCATATCTTAATACAAAAGATGTTATATGAAAGAGGAAATACACCAAAAAAATGTATCTAATCTGTCTAAACCCAGTTGATCGACCTTTGAGCCATGACTTCTCTTCCCAATTCACATGTTTACACTGCTTTTAGCATCTCTCAGTAGCTAGAGTCATCTCTGGATCCTGAAATTTAACGTTGCAATTTTGGTGAGTTTTGCAAACTCAATGAGGTAACCATCATCGATGGTCCACTTAATTCATGCATCACATCAATACATAAAACACATAATTCACATCCTTGCATGGTTTATCACATATCACATTCTTATATAAGGGTAGACAATTTAGCATTTCAATCAATCCAACATGCTTAATAAAATGCATATGAATGCTCATATGACTCTTTTTATGATTATTACATTGTTGTGAGTGAGTGCCTATAATTGTCCCGTATCCATTGTGAATACCGGGCTCATTAATAACTGTCCCCTATCTGTTAGGGATACAGGCTCATTTTACATAGTGAACCTTTGGCTCTTAATCACTTTTTGAGCTCTAGACTCTTTTTCACATTCTGAGCATTAAGTTCTTTTTTGGTAGCTACTCCGTTCACAACTCTCATTATCTGATCATGCATTCATGTATGGAATGCATCTCACATTCTCAACCAATCATGTCATAAACCATTTAGTTTGTCACATTCACATGCAAGTAACACTTCAATATCTTATTCACATATCTCAATTATCATACCTTCTGTTCGAAAATCAACATAATTCAATTCACATTTGGTTGAATATCTTACTCATAGGTTGCTTCTGAAGCTAATGCCTGGAAATCCTGGGAACGTCTTGAGGTTGACGTTGTAGTTGCTCCTCTATATCAAATAACATACACATATATCACAATTTGCACAATTATAAGTGTTTAATAATGCACATGTATGAAATGAAATATGTACAATGTTGTTGGATCGCCTATGGCTCTGGTATTCACAATACGCAGCGGAATGGACCATACTACACAATGTGATGTATAACTGAAAACAACATAACATGTACGAAATTATCTCTTGACGCGGATTGATATTTGTTTCTTTTCAAATTTGTAAACACTGCAGTGCGCAAACGTCTTCTACCGATATCCACACGAGGATGAATGATCTGAGCAACGACTAATATGTGCTAGCACGTTCTAAAAACCCATTTTGAACGCCGCACAAATTTTCTCTCAGAAGAAGAACGAAGGTGACTAGGGTTTTCGTCTCACATCTAATGAGGCATAAGTTTCTCTATTGATAGAGAAACCCTAATTCCTATTCTTATTAGGAATAAGAACATCATAATCCTAAACCCATTAGAATTATTGAAGCCTAATAAGTTTCGGCCCATATTATATCTCATATAATAAAAGACTAACAACTTATTTGAATCTAGCCCAATAAATATATCCACATGTATTTATTCAATGCCTAATAAATTAGGCCCAAGAGAATAAGCCCAGATCACATCACTCTCTGTGTGTGACCCTGTAGGCTTATTTGATGTTGACAATGGGCTTGATCACACTTCAAGGCCCATAAGTCATAAGTGGCCTCTAGCAAGACATTATGACTACCCAAATCAAA
>JAOSBK010000009.1:8517954-8551250 GCA_027568895.1 Erythroxylum shatona | reverse complement strand
TGTAACTGAAGAAGATAAAGTTACATGTAAATACACTTGCTTTCCAGGGCACTATATTTACATAACTCCAACATGGACATGTTCATATCCATACCAGATAAGTTAGAAAAAGTGTTCAAGCAATTCAACAAAATTTGGACCAAAGCTAAATCAACATGACAAAACAACAAAAGATCATCGGCAAACAAAAGATGGGTGAGTTTAAGAGCTTTACACCTCCAGTGGTAATTAAAGGAAGTGCTATCATTAATACAAGCATTTAGACTCCTTGAGAACACCTCAATATAGATAATAAATAGAAAAGGAGATAAGGGATCCCTTTATCTTAAGCCTGACTTTCCCTGAAAGACTTTTGGGGGAGATCCATTAATTAAGATAGAATACGAAGGAGAGGTTATACAATCTTTGATCCAATCAATGAACTTAAGAGGAAAAGCTACAACTACTAGTGCACTTAAGAGAAAATCCCATTGAATCAAGTCATAGGCTTTTTGTAAATTCACTTTAAAAGCACAACTCCTATGGTTATTAGAAAGATGGTAATTCTTGAAAATCTCTTGAGCCAACAAGATATTATCCCTTATTCGATGATTCTTAATGAAAGCACTTTGGTTAGGGCTGATAATATGAGAGAGTAATTCTCTAATCCTATTTGCCAAAATTTTTACAACCACCTTATAAATCAAGTTACAGCACGAGATTGACCTATAATCAACCACTGTAGAGGGATGATCTTTTTTAGGAATAAAGGAAAAAAAAGTCGAGTTTAGCTTTTTGAGAAGTATCCTATGATGGAAAAAATCTTGGATGACTTGAGTAATAACCCCCTAATAATATGCCATGTATGCTTAAAGAAAAACTCATTAAACCCATCCGGCCTAGGGCCTTATTCAAATTGAAGGTGTTGAAATCATCCCTAATTTCCTATACTGAAACTTCAGCAATGAGGTTATTTGTAAAATTCTCAGGAATTGCGATAGAGAAAAGATTTTTCACAAACTCTTTAGAGGGGGAAGGTCTTTTCTCGTTCCGGTATAGCCACAGGTTGGGCAACCCATGGCTTAGTCGGGCCGAACAATTTTAGTCCTTGGCCCGCCCATGATTTGGTCATGGGCCAAAATTAGGCTAGGCGAACCAGAACGAGCCAAAATTGACATTTATACTCAAAGACAAAGTGGGAGAGAGAGAGAGAGAGAGAGAGAGAGAGAGATACTCATAGGAAAGCCTTTAGGCAAAATTGAGGGAGACATATATTGGATTAATGGGTATCCGAGTCATTACCAAATTAATCTACTAAACAAAAAACTAAAATTTAATATTTTAATTAAAAATACTATATTTAATGACAAGTAAACATAAATAAACTTCTAGAATTATCACGTACTTAAGTCAATCTCAATAGTTTATTTTTAATATAAGAAAAAAGATTAAAAGGCAATCCACACATATAAAAAAAAGTTACTTGATTTACCCAAAAAAAAAGTTACTTTATTAAAAAATTATCATCATTTGTTATTTTATTAGTAAGTTTTATTTATAGTCCTATTTGACAATCAACAAATTACATTAACTATTAACTAATTATATTAGTGATTATCTGACAGCGAATTAATATATAGTTATGTGTGCAATGACTTACGTTATAAGGGTATGACTTTAAAAAAATATTTAAAATACTTGAGGTTTGAAATTTAAACTTATAAAAATCATGAATGCATTCGTTGAAAAGTAATACTTATAATTGTGTGTGTGTGTATACTCATTTACAGTTGCAACTAACTAGTATTATATTCATCACTACGTCGTATGGTATAGTGATCAGAGGTGCAAATGGTTTTTTTCTCAACTGTTTGTCTGGTTTTGCTATCTCAAACTACACTCCACTTATAGCTGAAGCTATGACGTTCAAGGAAGCTTTAGTATGGTTAATGCATTTGAGTTTTACCTCTGTGGATGTGGAAACATACTGTCTCCAACTAGTGCAGCGTTTTCATGGTGTACATTCGAGCATCAATGAGGTGGGAGCAATATTGGATGACTGTAAATTACTTTTTGGTAAATTTCAATTTTGCTCGTTTATATGGGTTCTTAGGAATGTTAATAGGACAGCTCACTTATTAGCTACAACAGCTACTGGTTATCCCAATAGATCTAGATGGGATATACCACCCGATTTTTTGAACAACACTCTTCGATGTGAAGTTGAGTTTCATCAGTAAATACATATCGTTTAAAAAATACTAGTATTATATTCACATTTAGAATTTGAATGCATCTAATCAAGAATTTAGATCAAATCTCAAGATAGACCACACCTTATATTTGTTTGATATTTAATTTCGTAAGTCCTGTTTGAAATTCACAAAACACACAAGAAGCTAGTCTTCTTAGCTCAATAAAATTGAATGTCGGTTAATAAGCAATTAATAGGAGCAATTTCAAATGAATTCAATGTTAATATAATGAACAGTTGACAAGGTGCATCGAAGCTCTTCATTGATAAAAGTTCTCCCCAATTCCTCGACTTGCACACCAACTGCGTACGTAGTCGTAAAATACGTATGCACGAAACAAAAAAGAAATACATGCAAGGAGGAGCAATTCCGCAATCTGACACTTTTGTCTACCAAAGAAAAACAATGGGACTTGGACACTGCAAACTTCATTAATTAGACAAGTACAGTTTCTTTATTTGCTCTTAATGGTCTTGGGCCGATTTGTACGGCCTAATAAATTAGGACTTTGCTGTCAAAGCAAAGCATGTGGAAGTGGCAGAGGTTCTTGGACTTTCGAGCCCATCTCTGGTTGCTTTAAATTTCCTTGTTGCATTAAACGGCAAGTCCTGCCTCTATGCTCTTTTCTTTTTTTATCAGGGAGAGAGAGAGAGAGAGAAATGAGGGAGGTCTACAGGACATATTCAAATGCCATCTTCATTGCCGTAGCTTCCTTGGCTGTGCTTTCTTTCTTGGCTCTAACAAAAGATTTCAATCATTTCTCTTGGTTCTATATCTCAGCATCTCAGTGGCATTGGCCCACCAACTTTCGAATCACTTCTTTTCCACCAACACCCGTCACGGTATTGATCATCCTGTTTTCTCTGTAAACTATTGTTTTAAATCTCCAGATAAGAAACGATTCAAAGTGCAAAAGTTATTTCCTAGTTTAATGATGATGATATAACGATAAAAAGCTTTCTCTTTTTCCATGGCAGGATGAAGGGCAACAGAGGATAATAAAGAAGCAATTAAGGTGGTTTAAAGATATATCTGATAAAGAAAAATACAGAGACAAAAAGAACGATGAAAAACTCAAACAGCTCGAAACAAGTCTTGCCGTGGCTAGAGCCCTGATAAGAGAAGCATCGTTAGATCACAACTGCACTTCCTCATCAGCTCTTGACGATGATGTCGACTCTGTTCCACATGGTGAAATTTACAGGAACGTATGTGCTTTTCACAGGTAAATATATTATACATATAACTTTTACACCGTATGAACATGTCATCCATTTCCTTATTAGGAAGACGTATTAAGATAACACAAGTTTTAAAATCCAGAAGGATAAATGGCGATATTAGCGAATCAAATGTCTAGCATGAATTAGTTGGTGTAATAATATAATATAAAGTGTGTGAATTTTCTATTAAAGTTGAAAACTTTGGCTGAGTGATCTTCATGCAAAGTTATAATCTATATATTTGACGAAAGATTAGAGTGATCTTGAATACTTTATCCTAAGATCGATTGATGAAGATTATCACAAAAGATCTATATGATATTTAATTTCTATCTTCTGATTGTTATACAAGTAAACTTTTTTTTTTGGTTGAATTAATTATTCAAATATTCTAAATATTTACAAAAATATCTCGTCATCTAAAAGAATAATTTAAAGATGTCAATGTTTATGAAATACTAATAGCTATTCATAATTTTACAGAGTAATTTACTTTGAACTTTTAATTTTATAGAAGTTACCAGCTAATGGAAAAGCTATTCAAGATCTTTGTCTACGAAGATGGAGATCCTCCTCTGTTCCATGATGGACCTTGCAAGAGTATATATGCAATGGAAGGACTGTTCATTAACTTAATGGAAGCAGACACCAAGTTCCGGACCTTAAACCCCGATGAAGCTCATGTTTTTTTCCTTCCTTTCAGTGTTGTCAGGATTCTGCAACACCTTTTCCATCCGCAGATCAGAGACAAGGCTGTTCTTGAGCACACAGTTGTTGACTACGTTCACATCATTTCTCATAGGTATCCATATTGGAACAGAAGCCTTGGGGTCGATCATTTCATGCTTTCATGCCATGATTGGGTAAAAACTTCAACACCCTTTTAAAGTCGAATGATTTTAGATTCTCTAATAACTCAATTCATTGACATGGATTAATCGACTATCACAGACAAAAATGTCAGTGTTAGTACCCCTTGTATTAGAGAAGTTGTCGTTTGTCTCTTCTAATTTTTTGCTTCTGTTGTCTACAGGGACCGCGGGCAACTTGGTACATGCGTCTGCTGTACTTCAATTCGATTAGGGTCTTATGCAATGCAAACACTTCGGAGCATTACATTGCAAGGAAAGATGCATCATTTCCAGAAATCAATCTGATGACCGGAGAAACTGAGGGCATCACCGGAGGCTTACCCCCGTTGAATCGGACAATCTTAGCATTCTTTGCTGGTAAGATGCATGGTAAACTTAGGCAAGCACTTTTTCAGCATTGGCTGACAAAAGATGAAGATATTCTAGTCTATGAAACACTCCCCGAGGGACTTTCTTATTATGAGATGATGAAGAAGAGTAGATACTGCATTTGTCCTAGTGGATATGAGGTTGCTAGTCCAAGAATTGCAGAGGCAATATATGCAGAGTGTGTTCCAGTATTGATTTCACAACACTATGTCTTCCCCTTTAGTGATGTTCTTAATTGGGACTCATTTTCAATCCAGGTCTCAGTTAATGAAATACCAGACCTGAAAAAAATTCTGCTTGGAATCCAAGAAGACAGATATCTAAGAATGTACCAGGGAGTGAAGCAGGTACAGAGACATTTCGTGATAAACGATCCTCCCATAAGGTACGATGTTTTTCATATGATAATCCATTCCGTCTGGCTCCGAAGACTGAATGCACAAATCACTGGATGATCTACGGCAATTGCCAAGGTTAGGATCAAGTTGGTCGACTTAATGGCCAACCTTATAGCTATACAATTTCATGATCTTTGAGATTACAGGACCAAATCGGATATAGCTAATAGAAGATCGTTCACACAGGTCCAACAATTGTCTGAAATAGTTCCTCCATGGGTATCACATTTTTGGCTAACTTGTTGATATCTTGCTGTAGGTGAATCCTCAGAAAAAAGCAGTTTATGGTCCAAATATTATCGTTTTAGTTGCTGTAAAATGTTTAGTGGTTAATGTTAGAGGTTAGAGTGGGAGGATAATGGAAGAGTGCAGGAAGACTGTACCTGAGGAAGGATGTTATGAAGCATCGTTGGGTTGACATCTGATAATGTAACTTTGACATCAGAGGAAATGCTTGTTTATGGTTATGCTCTACATCTTCCGACGTTGATAACTGTGTGGTCAATCAGAAACAGAGATATAGAAACCGAGTGTTCCTTACATATATATAGCTACATGGTGGTAATTAAAGGCAAAATTGTGAATACCATTACTCATGAAATATATCAAAATTCTCTAACTTTTAATTAATATTATAATTTTTAAAAATTAAATCGGAAGTTAAATTTAAAATATTCGACTGATATTAAAATATTATAAAAATTATTTAGCGATTAAATAAAATTGAAAAATTTAAAATATTAAAAACTGATCAAGTAAACGGTTCAAATTTTTAGTCATTGGAAATTTTTATGCACTTATAAAATTAAATAGTTAATATACATACTAAATTATATTATAGTTTCTAAATTTTGATTAAATTGCCTTTTTATATTAAATAAATTGAATAAAATTATATTTATTGAATATTTTAGAACTTTTAATGACTATAATATTTCATATTTTCCAAAATAATCTTCATAATAAGTAAGCCAAAAGAGATTTATTTGTTTTAATAGTCATTATTATTTCTTAAAATGAAATCGTAGATGCGATGGGCTTCCGTTCAATGCTTAATTGTAGTATGACATAAAGCACAACATCTAGTTGGTATGGTAATACTTATCTTTATTTTTGAGTTTTTGGTATTCACGATCCAATCAATATTAAAGATTAACTAAGCAAGTGCATTTATTATTTTAATAATGCATTCTAGTAAATATGAATATTGCTTTCACGAACATTAGTACTAGTAACAAATGTCTTTCTATTATCTAATTTAACATAAAAATTATTGATTTAAAAATAATGATTAACTAAAACTACTAATCTAAAATAACAATAATGAGATAATCAATTGAAAAATAAGATCCAATGTAGAATCCTCTAAAACCTTTCTATACTTAAATTTATCTTAATTCAATTATTAACCCTAATTTATTGGACCATTAGAAATTTCAAACTTATAACACACAATCTTTCTAAAAAAATGTAGCACCTACCTTTAAGTAGATTGATTGAAGTTTCTTTTTAGTCAAAACCCTTAAGAATGCATTAATTTTGTCTATAAATTTCTTTATTAGATTTGACTCTAACTTAAAAGATTCATGTAATTCTATCTCTAAGATTTTACGCAAATCTTATTATTTATATCATGATTTCTCCATACATATGATTTTCCAATCTCTATATATGAAATATGAAATTGAATCAAAATGTTAGCAAATGTTATTTCATATGCAATAAATAATCATAAAAATTGGAACGAATTTCAACATAGTTTCCATCAATGTTTAAACAAATAGATAAGCCCTAATTGTAATTTTTCTATCATAAAAAAAGTTAAACATCACAACAAATTAATGGCTTAACGACTAGTGCAAAAGATGGATGGTTTAATTACAGATATTATATAGGAGTCTATATTCAAATTATAGAAACAATTTCTTTAAGTAATCCTTATGGATAATGACGTGGTCGACGTGGCAACTAGAGTGTAAACCTAGTTGATGTTGTTTTCCTCTAGAACGTAAGTTATAGAATGTTTTCCTAATTTATTTTATGGTATTTTTGTAATTTTCTATTTCCTATATATGTTAGGTTTATTGTCCTATTTAAATCCTTGTTTAAGTACATCTTAGGGGATTGAAATATTATGAGTTTATATACAATTGGAAGTTCTTTCTATTTTGTGTGAAACTTATTGCTTTCTCGTTGCATCAGTTTGGTATCAGAGCTGGTTGTTTGACAACTCGATGTTAGGCGGTTCGGGTAAAGTTGGCGGCGTTTCTTTTGACGGTGAATAGAGAGCTAAGACCCCAAATCATGGGATGGAGACTGACGAGTTGACAATTAGGTTGATCATATTGATGTCAGGCTTTAACATCATGAGGAATGCTTCGATTGCCTAGGAGAGATCCCGATTCAGTTAGAGGAGTGACTCGACATCCCTAATAAGAACCAGAATGATAGCAAGAGAGTGCTTGGTGGCAGCGATGCTTACAAGTAGCCTACCATCTTACCTGCTCCTTGAGTTCACAGGCATGGGCAACAAATTAGTTTATTAGGTGATTTTGAAGAAAAATATTCAGAAGAACCTCCTAAATAACCTGCTAGTTACCGGAGGGATAACTATTATGAAAAAGAAACAAAATACAAATTAAAGGTAGATATTCCCTATTTTCACGGAAATTTAAATAGCGAGAGTTTCCTGGATTGGATAGTAGATATGGACCTTTTTTTTAATAAGTGGAGATTCTGTAGGAAAGAAGGGTCAAATTAGTTACATGTAGATTAAGAGGGAGAGCTTCTGCCTAGTGGGAGAGATTACAGCTTAGGAGGTCTTGTGAAGGCAAAATAATTATCAGATTGTGGGGAAGGATGCGACAGTTATTGAACAACGAGTTTCTCCCTCCAGATTATAAGCAATTTCTATTCCAAGAATACCAAAAGTGCCAACAGGGTCAAAAATTGGTACATAAATTTTATGCAAAATTTACCAGGCTAGCGACCAGGAATAACTTGAGAGAAACTGAAGGACAACAGGTAGCCAAATATTTGGAGGGCCTGAAATCAGCCATTAAAGACAGAATTGGGGTACAAGTAGTGAGAACCTTGTCTGAAGCTAGAAATTTAGCTTTAAAGGCAGAATAATTAATGCAGGAAAGGAACATGCCATAATACCCTCACAAAATAATAGTGCGCATTATGGTATAAGTTATGGTGGGAATCATGGTGGAGATACCTCTAAAACTACCATTGATAAAAGTAGAACAATCACAGAGAGCAGAACCCAAGAATATGAAGTTGCAGGGAAGCAAAATGTGGCTAAAACAAAAATAGCACCTAAAATTGTTAATCTTTATGCTAGGCTTATCCTTGGGAAGTCTTTAAGTTCAATCAACTAGGCCATAGATCTAGTGATTGTCCCCTCAAAAAAGCAGTCCATGTGGTAGAACGTGAGGATGAGGAAGAAGAGGTATATTATAGTCTAGATGGTGAAGAAGAGGATTACGAGTTTGATAGTGGAATTGAGAATGAAGAAAGCCAAAACTATGTGATCAGGAGGATGATGCTCAACCTAAAACAAGAAGATGATATTTAGAGGCACCAATTATTCAAAACTATGTGCATTATTTGTAGTTGCGTGTTCAATGTGATTGTTGACAGTGGTAGTTGTGAAAATATCGTAAGGAGAGATGATGTACAAATTTTGGGATTGAAGGTGGAGAAGCCCTAACTCGTACTCAGTCAGCTGGATTAAAGCAGGTGACAAGATCCAAGTGACTGAACATTGCAAGGTATCTTTTTCTATCTGTCAACAAAAGGATGAAATTTATTTTGATGTGGTAAACATAGATGCCTATCACCTATTATTTAGTAGACCTTGGTAGTTTGATATTGCAGCATAACATGATGGTAGAAAAAATACATATAAGCTACAGACGAATGGAAAGAAATATACCTTGTTGCCAATGAATGGGAGTTTTAAACCCAAAGCTACTAAAGCTAATGGTAAGGCTTTCCTAACAATAACCCGTTATGAGGCCAAATTTTAAGAGGCAATAAAGGAGACTAGAGAAGTGCATGCTTTGATTATAAGGAAAGTGCTAGTAATAGAGAATAAGCAAGATATATTAGAGCTTCTAGATGTTATGAAGTTGTTACTGGAGGAGTTTAATGAAATCGTGCCTAAAGAATTACCCATAGGGCTTCTACCTATGAGGGACATTCAACATCACATTGATCTAGTTCTTGGAGCCAATAATCCTAGCTTACCCACCCAACTATAGGATGAGTCTAAAAGAGGCAAAAGTTCTTAGTGATCAAATGGGTTAATTGTTGTATAAAGGGCACATTTAAGAGAGCATAAGTCCTGGTGTAGTTCCAGCATTGTTGACCCCTAAGAAAGATGGAAGTTAGAGAATGTGTGGACAGTAGGGCCACAAATAAAATTACTATAGGGTATAAGTTTCTCATTCCTCGACTGGATGACATTTTGGATGTGCATCATGGCATGCAGGTCTTCTTAAACATAGACCTTCATATCATATGCCATCAGATCTAAATCAGACCTAGAGATGAGTGGAATACAACCTTCAAGACAAAAGAGGGGTTATATGAGTGGATTGTGATGCCATTCGGATTGTCCAATGCTCCTAGAACAGATTCGTGATGGTGTACTTTGATGACATTGAGATATATAATTGGTCAGAGGAGGAGCACATGACCCATTTGCGGAAAGTCTTGATAGCATTGCAAAAGAATAAATTGTATGCTAATATGAAGAAGTGCAGTTTCATGGAAAACAAACTATTGTTTCTAGGGTATATCATTGGAGCAGACGGTGTTCAAGTTGATGAAGAGAAAGTCCAAGCTATAAGGGAGTGGTCAGCTCCCAAAAACAAAAACCAAAGTGAGGAGTTTCCATGGGTTGGCTACATTCTATAAGCGATTTATAAAGAACTTTAGTAGCATTGCAGCTCCGATTATAGAGTGTCTAAGAAAAGGGAAGTTTCAATAGGGAGAAGAAGCTGACAACATTTTTGCTTTGTTGAAAGAAAAAATGTGCACTGCTCCTGTTTTAGCACTACCAGACTTCCAGGCCCTATTTGAAGTTGAATGTGATGCTGTGCTTTGTCCTAATAGAAGAAGCCAGTAGCATTCTTCAGTGAAAAGCTTAGTGATGCTAGGCATAGGTGGTCCATGTATGACCAAGAGTTTTACTTTATGGTTTGTGCAGTGAAGACATGGGAGCACTACCTAATTAGCAAGGAATTTGTGTTGTTTATAGATCATGATGCCCTAAAACATTTAAAGAGTCAGAAGAAAATTGATAAGGGTATGCACGCAAGGTGGACCCAATTTCTAGTGAAGTTCACCTTCACATTAAAGCATAAAGCTAGCGTGCAGAACAAAGTGGTTGATGTATTAGCAGGTGTGCTAGCTTACTTGTCACTATGAGTCAAGAGGTTGTGGGGTTCGAAATTGTCAAGAGTTTGAATGTCACTGATGAAGACTTCTAGGGAGTGTGGGAAAACTATGTAAATAAACACACTGACGGTGACTTTCACATCTATGATGGCTTTCTTATGAAAGGAAATCAGCTATACATTCCCAAAACTTCCTTGAGGGAGAAGCTGGTCTATGATCTACATAGACGAGGTCTTATGGTCATCTAAGGCATGACAAGACCTATGCTACAAGTAAGAAGAGTTATTATTGGCCCTATATGTGAAGGGATGTATGCATCTTGTGCAGAGGTTTTATATATTCTAGATAACAAAGCGTCAATCTCAGAATACTAGTTTGTATACTCTTATACCTATTCCAGAGAAAATTTGGGAGCATTTATCTATGGATTTTGTGCTCAGATTACCACAAACCTTGAAGGATGTGGATTCTATTTTTGTTGTGGTAGACAGATTCTCCAAAATGACACATTTTATTCCTTGTAAGAAGACTAAATAGGTAACCAATGTAGCCGAACTATTTTTCAAAGAAGTTGTACATCTGCATGTGGTACCTAAATCCATTACTTCTGATAGAGATCCTTAGTCACTTCTAGAGGGCTTTGTGGAAGATGTTTGATTCATCTCTGAATTTCAGTAGCATAGCTTATCCTCAAACAAATGGTTAGATAAAGATAGTGAACAGAACCTTGGGCAATCTTATCTGAAGTATTTATGGAGATGGACCTAAGCAGTAGGACTGTGCATTACCATAGGCTGAGTATGCCTACAATAGCGTTATTCATAATGCCTTAGGCAGGTTATCTTTTTTATTGTCTACACAAGGGCACCACAACATGCTGTCGATTTGATTAAATTGCCCAAAATTCATACAACTACTACAAATATAGCTAACCACTGATAGGATGTTCAAAAAAATGTAAGACAGAAATTGGAACAAGCTAATGCTAGATATAACAAAGCTACAAACCAACACCGAAGAGAATGGGTCTTCAATATGGGTGATCAAGTTAAGGTGTTTTCTAGAAAGGAGCAATTTTGAATAGGCACTTACAACAAGTTGCAGCCTAAGATATATAAACCATATCATATTCTGAAGAAGATTAATGACAATGTTTATGTGGTGGGATTATCAGATGCCTTCAGCATTTCCAAAACATTTAATATGGCGAACATTTCTCCTTACTATTCTGCAAATGAACCTTTATATCCAAATGATCTAGTGTACTCGAGGTCGAGGTTTTTCTCAAGTGGAGGGGATTGACGTGGTCGACGTGGCAACTAGAGTGTAACCCAGTTGATGTGATTTTCCTCTAGAACGCAAGTTATGGACTATTTTCCTAATTTTATATTATTTTAGGATATTTTCGTAATTTTATGTTTCCTATTTCTAGTAGGTTTACTGTCTTATTTAAATCCTTATTTAGGGACATCTTAGGGGATTGAAATATTCCAAATTTAGATACAACTGGAAATTCTTTCTATTTTATGTGAAATTTATCGCTTTCCCACTGCGTTAGATAAGGTTTTTGAAAATAGAGGCAATGTTACGAAAAGATGTAGAAGGAGAGACTATACTCATAAATAAAATGATATCACTTTTCTTTAATGAAAGTATAATAGCTAAATGCCTTCGTTTTCACCTTAATAAATTATAACAAATACTTAAAACACATAAGTTATCCTTAAAAAGGGATCAGCCTTATTATATATTTATTATAACAATCGAATTTTTAACTAATCAATTGAATATTTTTGCTTCTTCTCTTTTGTTGAACTCTCTTTTAATTTCTCTCTACTCGTTTTGAAAATCTTTCCTTCTCTCATCTGCATTTGTTGACAACGTTTCTAATTTATATTTTTATTTCATATATCTACATATAGGAGTGTATTTATATATATTATTGATATATACAACTAAGGTTACAAAAGTTAAAATTAAAAAAATTAAAAATTAAAAGTATTTACAAATTCTCTATTCTTGCACTTTTCAAGATTTAAAATACTTGCTACATAGGAAAACATTCCAACCACTTTAGTAATAATGAAGGGTTAATTACATAAAAATGATAAATTAATAAAGGAAAAATTTTCAAAGCCATTGTTTTAGCAGACTATCATAAGTAATTTTAATTAAACTATTGTTTTAGATTAAACATCTAATGTTAAAAGCATAATGATGAAGTTTTTCCACTCCTAGATAAAATTTATTTATGATAATGACTAACAAGATATCTTAATATTTTTAAAATTTTCAAAAATATATTCCAAAACTAAATCAATTTTTTCAAGCTTAATAATACATTAAAGAACGTAATTACTACTCGAATTTAAAAACACAAGGAAAGACACAAGTATAATGCTATTATAATTGTCTTGTGTTAACTAACAACAGCTAAGGCAAACCTAGCTTAACCCTTTCTTGGTTGTTCAAAGTTTTCTTGTAGAAGTTATTTTAGGACTATAAATTGCATGGAGATGATTATCAACTGATCCTTGATTTTTTCCTTTACTAGGAATAACTTAGAGTTTCTTTCCTTCCAAATAGAGTAAATAGTACTTCCACAAGCAATGATATGGATGCTTTTATCACCATATGATAATCTCCCTCCTTTGTCCAATTTCTCAATAATGTTAGTAAAAGAGAGGCTAGTTTTAGTGAGCTCACACAATGTTGGCATTTTGTTCCATATGTTTGTAGAGAATTCAAAATAGAAGAACAATTGATGCAATGATTCATAACTTATTTTATAGAGAAAATATACCTATAATGAGTTAAGAAAGCTTAACTTATTTATGGTTTCCAATTTTTACTTATAGACAAGCCACATGAGGAAGGAGACTTTAAAAAGATTCTTTTTAGACCAGATAATTCCATGTTAGGCCACTTTCTACAAATATGGTAGGAATGATTCACTATAAGAGGCATTGATAAACCTCAAAGAAGAATGTTTTGACTAGACATAGGATTCTTTCACGCTTTGCTTAAGCCTGTAATATGGAATGAGGTTCATAAATAATAACGAGTTAGTAACCAATTCATTCTTATTTATTAGCTCCTTAACCTTAGAGGATTTAGGGCATAAATGTTTTAGAGTTAAATATAAGCTACTCCTATAAAGTGGTTTTGTTACTAACTTCTTGTATGCTCCTGCCTTTTAGAGGTCCAATAGAGCTTCTTTTTTAGTTAACATTTTTATATTCTACTTGTGTAGTTTTGTTAGATAAAGAGACTAGAATGATGCCTAGGCCCCCTTATTTCTTTAGCAAACACAAATTAGACTATTTGACCTTGACAAAATGTTTCTTATTTAATGCACCAAACTAAAGAAAACTCCTCAACACCTTCTTTACAGTTTTTGTCAATGCTTTTAAGAGAAAAATATACGAGGAACAATAGGTATGAAGGGAGTTAATCAATTATACCCTTTTAACAAATGATAGGATCTATTGCACCAATAATTAATTCTCCTTTTTATTTTCTCTAGTAAAGGTGACTAGTCCTTAAAGCAATCTTCTTTTTATGATTAGTAGTCATAGATATATGAATGGGGGATCCTTAAGCTGCAAGTTAGAGATTAAAGATAACTAGGGAGCTATATCTTTTGAACTTATCATATGACTCTTACTAGTGTTAATGGATAAACTTGAGAGTAGTTTGAATATGTTTAAGGTATACATAAGTATGCATATTGATGGTTATTAGCCCTAGAAAGAACAAGCAAGTCACTTAAAAATGTAATATTGAGAGATTTTATACATAGAATAAAGAGGTAAGTTGATATGGGGTCACCTTGTCTTAGCCTTTCTCCCCTCTAAAAATGTTGGTAACTTTCTCCATTTTCTAGAGTTTCATAGTAAGTGATTGAAATAAATTGATTGATCTAATTAATGAATATTTTTGGAAGCACAAATATCTCTAGTAAGTGCAAGATGTAGTTCCAATGGATTGAGTAAAAAGCTTTGTGAAACACACTTTGATTACATAATTCTTGTTGGAGTTTTTCCTAACATACCCTTTAAGTAGTTCTTGAACTTGTAGCATGTTGTCTCTAATCAATCTTTCAGAGATGAAAGTAATAGGGATAATATTTTGAACAAGTGAAATATGAAGTAGTATCAGTTAGTTAGTATTCAGGAGAACTACTCTCCTGGATTATAGGAATTCATTCATGTACTCATTATTTATACCTCTCTGTAAAACAATCATACACATGATTTTATATTCAATTCAATCCTGTTTATGGTATCAGAGCCTCAGGCTTAATCGCAATTTTTTCTCTTCTTCACACAATCAATCACCACACATGGCATCAAATGCGTCTTCCTCCTCTACCACTGCTGCCGAAAACTCCCCTGTAGCAAACCTGGTTATTTTCAATACCAGTAACCTTCCTGGTTCCAAGCTTGATGGGACCAATTTTCCAGCATGGAGGGTCCAATTTGATGCTCTTCTCATTGGATATGGTTTACAAGGGTTTGTTGATGGTTCCAACCCAATTCCAGCAGAAAACGATCCACATTATACTCTTTGGATTCGTCAAGATAAGTTTGTTCTTCACGCCATTATGGCCTCTGTCTCTTACACGATTGTCAATTCACTGGGATTTGTCTCCACCTCTAAAGAGGCATGGGAAACACTTGAAAAAATGTTTGCAGGAAAATCAAGGACAAGATTAATGTCACTCAAGGAACGCCTAATCTGTCTCTCAAAGGGCGACTCCTCCGTTGGTGAGTATTTGAACCAAATCAAACGGATTGCTGATGAAATTGCAATCATTCATGGTCCGGTCGATGCTACAGATCTGGTTATACACACTTTGAATGGATTATCTCCAGAGTTTAAGGAGGTTAGCGCTGCCATTCGAGCCAGAGAAACACCAATTACCTTTCCAGATCTACACGAAAAACTTGTTGATCACGAGGCTTTTCTTGCTCGTCAGGCTCGACTGCATGAGTCTTCTATCACTCCAACAGCTCATATGGCTGGGAGATCCCAGAATCAGGGATCTGGACGTCAACATCAGTCATATAATCTTCAGCAAAACGCGTGTCTGGGCACACCTCATCAGTCTTCACGTTCCACCTTCAGTAACAATCGTACAGGCAGGCATCAACCACAGCGCCTCTCCTCATCTGGCATCCCTCTCAGCGGCGATATAGTATGTCAGTACTGTGAGAAGTCTGGTCACATAGCCAAAACTTGTTGGCAGATTCATGGGAAATCGGGCAGATCTCGATCTCGTCCAAATGTGCACTTTGGCCAAGTGAACAATGCTGCTGATGATCACTGGATTCTTGACTCCGGAGCTTTGCATCACGTAACAAATCAACTACAGAACCTATCTCATAGTACTCCATACAATGGCGCGGATCAACTTCAAGTTAGAGATGGTTATAACTTACCGATCACGCACATGGGTAATTCGTTTCTTCACACAAAAACCAAACCAATTTTCCTTGATAAAGTTTTACATGTACCTCAAGTTCAAAAAAATCTTATTTCCATTAAACGATTATGCACAAAAAATAACGTCTCTGTTGAACTGTTTCCAAATCATTTTCAGGTGAAGGATCTGCGGACGAAGTCGGTGCTTCTCACAGGGGTCTGCCACAGTGACCTATACGATCTCTGTCTTCCATCCAGCAAACCTGCAGTCTTTCATGTCACTGTCCCTAGCTTGTCAGTCATTCATCACATTTTAGGTCACCCATCAAATAAAGTGATGAACTTTCTTAAATCTCGTTTTAAGATCCCATCACATTCAGTGTCTAATAATGTTTGTATTCCTTGCAAGTGTTCGAAAAGTCATAAACTTCCTTTTTCTTCGCAAAACTTACGCAGCACTAGACCTTTAGATATTATTTTTTCTGATGTTTGGGGTCCGGCTCCAGTAGATTCTGTTGATGGTTTTCGATACTACGTCATTTTCGTTGATCACTTTTCGAAATATATTTGGTTTTATCCCATTAAGACGAAATCTTCCGTCTTTGATATTTTTGTCAAATTTAAAATTGTCGTGGAAAAGTTTTTCAATACATCCATTAAAACATTTTACTCCGACAATGGTGGTGAGTTTATCAAATTAAAACCTTTCTTTGCGACCCATGGCATTACTCATTTCACATCTCCACCTCACACTCCGGACTCAATGGTACATCTGAAAGACGTCATCGTCATGTCATTGAAACAGCACGTGCTCTTCTTCTTCAAAGCAAACTTCCGTCAACTTTTTGGTCATATGCTGTACTTATGTCAGCCTATCTCATTAACCGAATGCCTACACCTGTTCTACATATGAAAACTCTGTTCGAAACGCTTTTTCATCAACCGCCTACATATACTCACCTTCATTCTTTCGGATGTTTATGCTTCCCTTGGCTATGTCCTTACACTAAAAATAAACTTCAACCTCGTTCCACGCCTTGTATTTTTGTTGGCTACTCCCTATCTCAGTTTGTTTATCATTATCTTGATCCGAAAACAAATCGGCTATACACGTCGCGACATGTTGTTTTTGTAGACGATCAGTTTCCGTATGAATCTCTTCTTCCTAGATCAACTCCTACTTTGCTTCCCCTTCCTCCCGTAACACTTCCATGTCATTCTCTAGTCCCTGTTCATTCTGTGGCAACACAACCTGTGGAGGCACCGGCTGCATCTGCAATGACTTCACCAAATGACATGGACTAGCCAGCGCAAGGCCCAGACACCAACCAGCCCAATGTTGTGCCTCTGATATCTAATGTCCCACCTACTAGCCCTCTACTCTCAACAACTCATACCAACTCTTCAGACCCATTACCTGTACCTTTATCTACCACAAATAATTCCACCGACACATCCACCTCTATCCCTCCTCAACTCCCAACACACAGAACTCACCCGATGGTCACTAGATCCCAAAACAACATTTTTAAAACCAAATCCTTCCACACCACTAAACACCCACTTCCTGAAACTGATGAACCACGAACCATTAAACAAGCCCTCCAACTACCCTATTGGCGTGAATCGGTATCCAATGAGTATGGTGCTCTTCTTCGGAATAGAACATAGGACTTAGTACCGGTGTCTGATGCACAAAACGTGATTGGATGCATGTGGTTGTTTCAAACGAAACGCAATCCGGACGGATCAATCGCTCGTTACAAATCTCGGTTGGTGGCAAGAGGTTTCAGCCAAACACCGGGTATTGACTATTCCGAAACGTTTTCACCGGTTGTTAAACATACTACTATTAAGGTTATCCTCTCCCTTGCTCTTGCCCGGTCATGGCCTTTACGTCAAATGGATGTCAACAATGCTTTTCTCCAGGGACATCTAGATGAAACGGTCTACATGAAACAGCCGCCGGGTTTTGTTGATCGTAACTTCTGTCTCATGTGTGCAAATTAAGGAAAGCTATTTATGGCCTCAAACAAGCCCCACGAGCTTGGTATTAGGAACTTTGTCGTTTTCTTATTCATTACGGCTTTATGACCTGTAAGAGTGATTCTTCTCTCTTTGTGTATTCTCGCGGTGATACTTTGATGTATTTTTTGGTGTATGTCGATGATTTGCTTCTCACTGGAAATTCATCTGTACAACTCCAACATTTTATTGAGGCAATTTTGACAAAGTTCTCTCTCAAGAATCTGGGCATTCCATCCTACTTCCTTGGTGTTGAGCTGATTCCAAATAACAATGGCCTCTTTTTATCTCAGCAGCGGTACATTCATGATATACTTCTTAAGTTCCATATGGCTGATTGTAATCCATGTTCTACACCTCTTTGCACGTCTACTATCTTAAAACTTGATGATGGTTCTGCCAATGCCGATGGATCATTGTATCGGAGTATTCTTGGTGCACTACAATATGTGCTATTGACCAGACCTGATCTCAACTTTGCGGTCAATAAACTATCTCAATTTATGCACCGGCCCTCAGAGATTCACTTCCTGCAACTCAAACGGGTTTTGCGGTATCTGAAACACACTAATGATTATGGTCTACAATTGTACACTGTTAATGATCTTCGGATACGGGCTTTCAGTGATGCCGACTGGGGAGGTAATGTTGATTATAGAACGTCGACGTCTGCCTATGTTATCTATCTTGGGGACAATCCTATTTCCTGGTGCTCCAAACTCCAGCGAACGGTTGCTCGCTCATCTACCGAGGCTGAATACCGAGCAGTTGCTGGTACCACCGCGGAGGTCATGTGGATTAAGAATTTACTTCAGGAATTAAAAGTTTGCAACTCGGTACCTCCTACAATCTTCTGTGACAATCTTGGGGCTACGTATGTCTGCTCAAACCTAGTCTTCCACTCACGGATGAAACATCTATCACTTGACTACCATTTCGTTCGGGAACAAGTTCAACAGTGACACCTATTTGTCACTCATGTGTCTACTCGCGACCAGATTGCCGATGCTCTCACTAAAGCCATCTCCTGGGACAAATTCGAGTCTTTTTGGTCCAAGATGAACGTTGCCTCTCGCACCTTCATCTTACGGGGTTGTAATAGGGATAATATTTTGAACAAGTCAAATATGAAGTAGTATCAGTTAGTTAGTATTCAGGAGAACTACTCTCCTGGATTATAGGAATTCATTCGTGTACTCATTATTTATACCTCTCTGTAAAACAATCATACACACGATTTTATATTCAATTCAATCCTGTTTAGAAAGCTCCTTAGGATACATTGTTGAGAAGCATCAAAGTTGACTTTAACCTAGTAGCAATAAGATTGGAATAGATATAAAGTCTTTGAGTGAGCTTGAATTATATATTTTAGGAATAAGATAACTGAAAACTTTGTTGATTTGAAGATTTTAATGATTTCTCTCAACATCATGCCATTCTCACAAAATTATAGAACTACATCAATTACAACATCTTTGACGTATGGCTAGGTTTTTGTAAAAAATGAAGAGGGCATTTAATCCATTTGTTCTAGGAGACTTACTTATATTGAGTTCAAAAATAACTCCTCCAACATCTATAGGATTAAATGGTTAAGTGAGACAGTATGTTTCCTCCTTCAAAATATGTTAAGCTATAAATGATTTAAACGAGCTAACTAAAGGGTTCCTAGTTTCTTAAGTTCCTAGGGTGTTAAAGAAGTACACATAAGCTTCTTGCTTCAACTCCTCTTGTGATTGAGTAAACCTCCATCTTATTTAATAGGAGAAGCCATTATGTTGGTGTTCTTTCTTGCAGTGATAGATTTATGGAAGAAGGAATTATTTTTATCTCCTTCCTTTAACCGTAGGATCCCAGACTTCTTCTCAAGTAATGAGTTATGAATCTTCATGGATTTAAAATATTCTAGCAATGCTCTTTTCTCTTCTATTTGTCTTAAGAGGATCACCATGGTTTATAAGTTGTAGCTTGAGATTTGATGAGGGAAAAGAGAGTCGATTGTTACAAGTACTAGTTTTGTTTAGCAATGTGAGTTCTTGTTTCCCTATTTTTACTAGCTTCCTTATATAAATAAAAGCTTTGTTGCCTTGAAAGGTTGAGGCAAGACCTATAATAATAATTTCCCCAAACCCCTCAACATCTATCAAATAGTTATTAAAATAGAAGGGGGCTATTCTTGGCTGCCTTAGAGTGAAGCTATAGATAAGAATTGGGCAATGGTCCGAGAATAAAGGATTACTAAATAAAGTTTTGCTCTTTAAATAACCAGATGTCATTTATAAGAGCTATACCAAAATTTTCCTTATATGTCAATTGCCTCTTAGTTTATTGCTTCAAAATATAAATATGTGGCTTCAATGTATTTCACACAATCCTTGAAGTCTTCATTGAAGTTCTTTAAACACATATCCCTTTTGCCTCTAAGTTATACAATGTGCTACTAAAATCCCTTAGGATTAGCCAATGAGAGTTAATAAAGAAATGGAAGTTCTTTAATTTATCCTAAATCACTTTGCTTTAAAATGCTTGTTTAAAGCCATATACATGATTAAGAAATTATACTTTTTTATAAACCAAGGCTACTAAGAGATATATCACTTGATTAGAGAATGTCAATGGGGAAACTTTCATTCTATTGGAAAAAACAATGAATATATGTACAAGATAGTGGAATTGGTGGTTGGTTATGATGCTCCACTAATTCTTTAAAAATTGTAACTTCTTGCATATATCTTCCGTAGGAAGATTATCGAAAGAGAAATGGTTGAGAAGTAGGAGGAAGGAAAAAAATTCATAACTGCTAAGTTTAATGGAGTAGTACAAGATGAAGGAGAAGTGAGATTGTACATTGCTCATGGTGAAGTTGCAAGTGACGATCCGGATTTGGGTCCAGAGGGAAGGGAATGTTCTTACTTTGGGCACAAACTTGATATTTTCAGCTTAAGATGCAAAACGCCTTGCTTATGTTGAGCATTGGCATTCAGTTTCCAGTAGGCTAGACTTTCAGTTCTAGTAGGATTTCTATTCAATTCTAGTATAGGACTTTAATTCCTGTTTTTAGCAGATTATTTGCAACTGTTCTTATCTGTTGCAGCTAGCTTCACTTTTCGACTATAGTAGTTGGTTTCAAGTAGGAATGATTGTAAGCTTTCATTATTTAAAGGCTTGAAAGATTAGTGAAGTACATAAAGTTTTTTTCAAGTCCAAAACCTGATTCTTTCTTTTATTCTCAATAGCCTTTTGAATCTGTTTTCACAGCAGCATCGCTGCAATTATCCAACATTGGTATCAGAGCTACAGTTGATCTTAAAAGGACCAAAGACATTTTTAACTCCAGAAAAAAAACCAAACCTTTTCTAACCATCGAAAACCAAAACTGTTAAATCCTAAAACTGATGGCTTCCAGCAACTATTTTTTGAAACCACCGATTATTTTTTCTGGTGAGAATTATCATGTCTGGTCAGTAAAGATGCAAGCTTTTTTAGAAGCTTATAATATATGGGAAACTGTGGAGTTTGACAAACTTGTTTTTGTTTTACCTGCAAACCCAACCTTAGCACATATCAAACACCATTCTGAAGAGAAAGCAAAGAGATCTAGGGCAAGTTTGTGATCCAAAATGTAGTCTCTGAATCTAGTTTTTACAGGATCATGACATGTCAAACTGCTAAGGAGGCGTGGGATAGACTGAAGGAGGAGTATCAGGGAAGTGTAGGACTCACGAAATGCAGATTTTGAATCTGAAAAGGGAATTTGAGGCTTTAAGCATACAGGAGGATGAAACCATCAACAAGTATACTGATAGGATTTCAACGATTGTCAACAATATCAGACTATTTGGAGAATATTTTTCTGATGAACGAATTGTTGAAAAGGTTCTAGTAACTCTTCTAGAGAGGTTTGAATCAAAGATTTCCTCTCTAGGAGAGTCTAAGGACCTGAACAATATTTCCCTGGGAGAGTTGATGAGTGCTCTTCAAGCACGGGAGCAAAGGAGGACTATGAGGCAAGAAAGGGATGCTGAGGTTGCTTTTAATTCTCAGAAATTTCATAGAAAGGGAAAGAAGCAAGCTAATCAGAAGGCTAAAGGTAGTAGCAATAGTAATGGTTTAGCACAGAAGAAATTTCCACCTTGTGTGTATTGCAAACAATCCAACCATAATAAGAAGTATTGCTAGAGGAGACCTGATGCTCTCATGGTTTATGATCCTTCTGGAGTTTAGCTATTCTATGTTAGAATGCATAACAGGAGCTTTGAGGTAGATTGGGAGAAAGTGACTAAACAGGCATATGTTACTGCTGTACAAATCATTCCAAACCTATGGCACAAAAGGTTTGGACATTTTAACAAGAAAAGCATTGCAAAATTGTAATCCAAGAATCTGGTGGAAAATTTATTTGATTTCACCAGTGATGCTCAACTGTGTGAAATTTGTCAACAAGGCAAACGTGCGAAACTATCATTTCCAAAGGACAGGGTGCGGAGAGCTTCATAGAAGCTTTAACTAATCCATACAAATGTATGTGGCCCTATGAAAACTGCCTCTCTCAGTGGTAATAGTTATTTTCTTCTTTTCATTGATGATTTTACAAGATTATGCTGGGTTTACTTTATCAAGTCCAAGGATGAAGTGTTTGGAATTTTTAAGCAATTTAAGACACTTGTTGAAAACCAATGTGATTTGACCATCAAGGCAGAAAATGGTGGTGAGCATGCTTCCATAAAATTTGCAGGCTTCTATAACACTATAGGCATTGAGCATCAATTCACAGCACCTAATACTCCTCAGCAGAATGGAGTCAGTGAAAGGAAAAGCAGGACTGTAATAGAGATAGCTAGGTGTTTGTTGATTGAAAAACAAATGTCAAACTTTTTCTGGGTAGAAGTAGTTAGTACTTCTGTCTATTTGCTGAACAAATTACCTACTAAGGCTCTGCAAAATAAAACTCCATATGAAGCATGAAATGGAGTCAAACCAGCAATCAATCACCTTAAGATTTTTGGCAATATTTGTTTCTATCACATACCAGTAACGAGGAGGAGCAAGCTTGACAACAGGGCTCAAAAGGGAATCTTTGTTGGTTATGGTTCTTCTATTAAAGGCTAAAGGGTTTATTATCTTCAGACTGAGAGGATTATTTTGAGCAGAGAAGTGAGGGTTAATGAAGCTGCAATCTGGTATTAGAAGATGTAGAAAAGTGAGCATTATGATGTCTTTCCTATTGATGTTGCTAAAGAGCAGAACCAGTTGGCAGCAGGAGATTTAGTAGATAACATTCCTGTTAGAGGTACTAGAACCCTTACTGGAATTTATTAGAGGTGCTATCAATAAACCTATTAATTATGCTGAAGCTAAGGACTCTGAAGCCTAGAGGAGTGCAATGCAAGCTGAAATTGACATGATCAACAAGAATGGCACTTGACAACTTGTTGACAGACCATCTAGCAGGAAAGTAATTGGAGTTAAATGGGTTTTCAAAACCAAACTCAACCCAAATGGCACAGTTTGCAAGTACAAGACAAGGCTGGTTGTGAAAGGATATGTTCAGCAATATGGAGTAGATTATCAGGAGAATTTTGCTCCAGTTGCAAGGTATGACACAATCAAGCTATTATTTGCGTTTGTTGCTCACAAATCTTGGCAGATTCATCAATTGGATGTGAATTCTACATTCTTGAATGGCCTGCTTGTTGAAGAGATCTATGCGGAACAACCAGATGGATTTGCACTCGTAGGAAAGGAAGACAAGGTCTATTTGTTGAAAAAGGCCTTGTATGGTTTGAAACAAGCTTCAAGGGCTTGGTATGAGAGGATGGACAGTCACCTCACTCAGCTTGGCTTCAATAGAAGCAAAAATGAGGCTACTCTTTATGTGAAAGTCACCAGTATTGATCAATTAATTGTTTCAATTTATGTTGATGATATGTTGGTGACAGGCAGTAGCAATGAACTGATTCAACAGTTCAAGGGTGAGATGGAAAAAGTTTTCGAAATGAATGGAAGTGTTGCAGAAAGGAGATGGGACTTCTGTGTGCCAGCAGAAGTACGCATCTGACATTTTAAACAAGTTTTAGATGCATCATTGTAAACCTGTGAGCACTCCAATCTCTACAAGAACAAAGCTAGGGAAGGATAAGGATTCTGAGAAGATAGATGATGGAATTTACAGGAGCCTGGTGGGCAGTCTTTTGTATCTTACTGCTACAAGACCTGACATTTTGTTTACTGTGAGTTTACTTTCCAAATTTATGCATTCTCCTAGGGTGACACACTTCACAGCAGCCAAACGAGTACTGAGGTACGTTAGAGGTACAAGCACTCTTGGGATTTTCTTTCCAAAGTCAGCAAATGAGACCTTATAGCTAAGTGGCTACACTGACAGTGATTAGGGAGGTTGTGTGGATGATTCCAAGAGCACTTCAGGTTATCTGTTTTCTTTGGGTTTAGGTTCTTTTAGTTGGAGTTCAAAGAAGCAAGATACTGTGGCTCAATCCATAGCTAAAGTAGAATACATTGCTGCTGCATCAACTGTAAATCAAGCTCTCTGGCTCAGGAAGATGCTGACTGATTTAAAATGTGAATAGAATGAAGCAACACAGATTTGGTGTGATAATGCTTCTGCAGTTTCAATTTCTAAGAATCCTGTGTTTCATGGCAGGACTAAACATATCAAGATCAAATTTCATTTTATTAGAGAAGTGCAGCAATCTAATGAGATTGATCTTGTGCATTGTTTCATCTAAAGTGCAGTTAGCAGACATTTTTACTAAAGCAGTATCCAAGGAAGGTTTGAAGATATGAGGGATGCAATTGGTGTCTTTTATCATAATGAGGAGTGTTGAGCATTGGCATTAAGTTTCCAGTAGGCTAGAGTTTCAGTTCTAGTAGGATTTCTATTCAGTTCCAGTATAGGACTTTAATTCATGTTTTTTAGCATATTATTTGCAATTGTTCTTATCTATTGCAGCTAGCTTTATATTTTCGATTATAGTAGTTGATTTCAAGTAGGAATGTTTGTAAGTTTTCATTATTTAAAGGCTTGAAACAATAAAGTACAAAGATTTTTTTCAAGTCCAAAACTCGATTCTTTCTTTTATTCTCAATAGCCTTTTGAATCTGTTTTCACAGCAGCATCGCCGCAATTATCCAACAGCTTCTTCTTAGGAGTTTCTAATAATTGCACATACAGAGAATGATTATCATCTTGTAGTGGTAAGCTTCCTCAAGGGAAGTGTTGATAGTTGAAACTCGCATGCAACCGAAGCCAAATGTGGAGCTTATTTAATGAATAATACATCGTGTCAAAGCTTAGCTTCTCATAAATATAAACATGTTTATTTCTAAATATAGCATGCTTACGTTACTCAGTTTTCCTCGGAATGTCAGTAGTGTAGCGAGCAGAATGTTCCCTTCAATATACATGGCAGGTCTACAAGACATTCTCAATTTCAGACAGTAAATGTGACCCGGTATTATAGTGGTCGTGCAAGAACAGATCATAGAGAAAAGTTAGAAAGGAAGTTGAAGGAATGAGGCAATTATGCAGAACGCATCCTGAAGTGGCATTCTGTGCTTTAGCATCATTATTTCTTGCTGTTCTGGTGATTTTGGTATGGAATAGCAACATTGGGCTGAATTATTCTTTTGTCACTACCTCTCTACTCTTCTTCCAAATGTCTTCTGATTCGTTTGTGATTTTGGCAATGTTAATCTATCTTAATTCTGAGATAAATTTTTATAAAAGGTTTCCTTAATCTTTTGTGGTTTCCTTGGAAGTATTCTTGGACGCGTGCTTCAAACATATGTAGAACTTCCTTGCCTAAGTGAGAATTGTTCTGTTAACGCATTTAGGACCAGAAGAAGCAGAACGTCCCTGTGAATCGAAATAAAAGTTTGAAGGAAGAAAACTCCTGGAAAGGAGATAGAAAGCTGAGAAGGGTTGAAGAAAGTCTTGCCACTGCCAGATCTTTGATAAAGGAGGCTTCACAGAACACCAATTGTACAGCAGACATCAGAGATGTGGGCTTTGCTCCACAAGGTGGTATATATAGGAATGCTTGTTTGTTTTACCGGTATGAATCCATACCCTCTGTTGAGCATGTTTAAAGTCAGAGGTTTTTCCAGAGAATAGGAGAAATAAAAATGGAGATCTCAGTAGTAATCAAATGAAAAGATTGGATTTTGTCTTCGCTGTTCTTAACAGATTTTTCAAGTTCTATAGCTTCACTTCCACAAGCTTACAATTCGTCATTATATTATCATCTGGTGCATTAGTAAGATAAGATCTCACCCTTACTAATCTTTTCGATTGTTATGCACTTATAGATCATAGTTACACCCAATGAACAACTAGTAATGACGTGTTTTGAACTTGTTCAAATATGTCCAGGAGTTACCTGTTGATGGAGAATTTGTTCAAAATCTTCGTTTACGAAGAGGGGGAGCCACCCCTGTTTCACAATGGTCCCTGCAAATACATTTTCTCAACGGAAGGCTTGTTCTTCTCGTTAATGGAAACCAATACCCATTTCAGAACTTATGATCCTGATGAAGCTCAAGTATATTTTCTTCCCTTTAGCGTTGTCGAGATTCGTACTTACCTATATGATCAGAGGACCAAGGATAAAGGTGGCCTAAAACGAAGTGTGGTTGATTACGCTAGGATGATTTCTAACAAATATCCTTATTGGAACAGAAGCCTTGGAGCTGATCACTTCATGCTCTCTTGCCACAACTGGGTATGAATCGAACACTGTCATCAAGTTTAGACTTAAAAGTGGAAAGTTTTGATAATTGATAAAATAATACCGAGTTTGGACTTGATTTTTTAAATTTGTCACAGGCTCCATGGGTGACGTGGTACGTGCCAGAATTGTTCCACAATTCAATCAGAGTATTATGCAATGCCAATACCTCTGAGCGCTTCAAACCGGAGAAAGATGCATCATTTCCAGAAATTCATCTGCAAACAGGGCAAGTCACAGGCCTAACTGGAGGATTACTGGCAGCAAATCGTACGATATTAGCATTCTTTGCAGGTCAAGCTCATGGCAAAATTAGGCCAGCACTTTTTGAGCACTGGAAGGAGAAAGATAAAGATGTACTGGTTTATGAAAAACTTCCAGAGGGTGTTGATTACAACGAAATGATGAAGAAGAGCAAATTTTGCATATGCCCAAGTGGTCACGAAGTGGCTAGTCCTAGAGTCGTGGAAGCAATTTATGTCGAATGTGTTCCGGTTCTCATATCACAACACTACATCATCCCCTTTAGCGACGTCCTGAATTGGGACTCATTTTCCATTCAGGTTTCGCTTGTTGATTTGCCAAATCTCAAGAAAATTTTGACGGCAATAACCCAAGATGAATACTTAAGAATGAAGGAGAGAGTGAAGCAGGTTCAACAACATTTTGTAATCAATGATCCCCCCAAGAGATTTGATGTTTTTCATATGATACTCCACTCGATATGGCTTCGGAGATTGAATGTTCAACTGGATAATGAATCGCAGTGATTGGAGTTTTCTGGTTTCATGGCGAGTCCAAAATTGGAGGAGGGTTGAATTGCAAATCACAGCATTTGTGGATTCCATCAGTTTGTTTTGGTAACCATGTAAATTGTCTCCTATACATTTACTAGCTTTTACCGAAGCTGCGTGTGCCCCGTTGGCGAGTAATGAAGCTGCTGGTAGTCCAGCTATTCGGAATTCAGATCCTCTGTTTAATATTATAGTGTCTTATTGTATCCAATGAATCTCAGCCATTTATTTATGTGAGTCTCGCGTAAGTCTAGCATAGGTCTCGCAAAATAAATGACTGAATGAGACAGAATAAAACAGAGTAATATTATACAGAGGATCTTGTCTCAGCTATTTAGGCGTCATACACCGACAAACCTCAAAAAGTTTATTAGCTTGTAAATATTTTCCTTTCATGTTCAACTTTGTCCGTCCAATTCAATAAAGAATTTTAATTACCAGGCAAACCAAACTTAGCACCAGTATGAATAGGTTTATATCAGTAGAATTTTTATCAGTAAAGTTTTTTTTAAAATTTTTTTTAAAAGTCAGTTAATTATTTAACTGTTATTTAAAACAGAACTTTTTTTAAAAAACTTTATACAATAGACTCTTTGCTAATATAAAAATAAAAAGTACTTTTAATTTTAACTATAATTTATTTTGCAATAAAAATTATTTATTCATATAAATATTATTTAAAATATATTAAACAATATGCAAAGCACAATATATTAATTATTATCTAATTTTAAACCATATGAAACATTAATAAAAATATATCTAACCAAATCTTTTATATGGATTATAACATAAGTAAAACTAATATTAAAAATAAATATTAAAACATATAAAAAAAGTCAAATAATATTTTATAAATCACAAAATAAACGTGAAGATGTATTTGTAAGTATTGTGGGAATTAAGTGTAAAATATAAGGGCAAAAGAGATTAAAAATATGCTCATTAATTGATATAAAAAATCTACCTGAAAAGTATTTTTTTAGAAGCTTCAAATTTGAGCTGCTAAAAAAGCTATATATATACTAAAAAAGAACTTTTTTACTTTAAAATCAAACACTCATTTTTTTTTAAAATAGTTTTCGCAGTAGAAAAAAGTACTTATTCACCCTCCAAAAATTCAACCAAATAGGCACTTAATTCTTCTCGAATTAGGAACTAAATCTCTATTTATGCACTGAAAGCTCGCTTTATCACTCCCATGTGGGTCAGGTACGGTTCATCTTCTAGCTATTAATAATGTTACGAATACTCTAACGATACAAGTACTGGTATTAGACTTAGTTCTGGTACAATAATACTAATCGGTACCATTTCAAGTAATTTTTAAATTTATAAGATAATACTTATTAAATTTGTAAAATAGTCCTCCAATATATTATGTTGTATAATTTATAATTTACATTAATCATATCTCTAAAAATAATTTATTTTATTAATATTACTTCAACATATTTCACATATAAATAATAACTACAATTAATATGAAAAAGATCATGTAATCATTATACAATTATAAAATTCAGGACAATATAAAGTACTTAAAACGTTACAATTTTATTATATAATAAATAATAATTACTTCAACAGATCAAATAAAAAGAATAATAAATATCCATGACACTCTATCTTTTAAATTTTACAATAAGAGTTTATGCCGAGGAAACAACCAATAAGAAGTGAAATATTAAATAAAAAATATTTACATTATATTTATATTACATATATAGAATTTAGCATGTATATCAAATATAAGTGAAATTAAAAGAAGAGAAGAAATGAAAATCTAAAACTTTATTCATTCGAATATCTGCTCAAATTGCATTGATCTCAATTCTTTTTTAGTACAAAATCAACCTCATCACCATCATCATTCAAAAATTCATTACACCAAATGACATGTCAATACTTTCTCATTTAAGGTTATCTTCCTAGTCACTCTCACATATCAAACTTGATTCCTTAGAAACTCAATCTATCAAAAGACTGATATAGTCAAGGTAAATTAGATCTACAAAACTACTTATTCTATTAAGAGTCTTAGTAAATAAATAAAATTAAATTATTAAGAAATTAGAAATTATATCCAACATAATAATAACAACAACAACAACAACAACATACATTTTCTGAAGCTTTAAATTGTATCAGTGATAGATGCATAATTGATCATATTTGTACCTCATATTTGATATATATTTGCTTGATATTTTATACTTTTGTTGTATTTGTACTTAATTCGCTCCAAGTGTGTCCACAGAGTATAATTGCCTTCACGAACTTAAAGGAGAAGAAAAACATGCCATAAAATGAAGATTTGAAGCACAATGGGGGTGTAACAGGTTGTGCACTTCCCTCAAGCTATGTAGATTCGCGAATTCTAGAGAATTTGAGTTATCCAGGATCTGATGCATGGTTGTGCATTAGCCCGTGCATCTCCCTAAAATCCTAAATTTCAATATAAAAGGACATGTGCAATCTCAAATTAGGGGAGTAGTCTTTTAGAGACGATTCCACACGTAGAGGACGTCCAGAAGTGATGATTTTGATCCAAAGAAGTGGAAAACATAAAGAAATCATTGAAAAATACATCAGAATATAAGATCAAACTTCTAACTTGCAAGAAGACTCGATAGAATTAAAAGGCAGATTTAAAATTGTGAACCCTCTATTTTCTATTCGTTTTTCTTTTAGGTTATGTTTAATTTCGTTTCCAATCATGTGTAACTAAAAACCTTGTTAGTGTTTAGGCTAAATGAATCTATGTTTATACTTTAACAATGTTTTGATTCTTTTATTAATGTAATTGGTTTAATTGATATATTGTGATCTAATTACGTGGTTTATTTATGTTCTAATATATTCAAAATATTATATCATAATTTGATTTCATACATAGTGATTGAGATATCCTGTTTATAAATAGATCTATTGTAATTGGAAAGAGTTGACTGCAACCCTAGAGATAGGATGACATAAATCTTTCGGATTAGGATCAAATCTAATAGAGGGATTCACAAATCGATAAAGCAACTCTATAAACTTTAACCTAAGTAATTTGATTGAAAACCTTTGTATTAGTTATTAATAGACTCAAGGTCATCTATTAGTATACCATAGGAATCTTCACAGTATAATAAATCAATAAAACGATTGTCTAATAAAAGATAAGTCTATTAAAGGTTTCAGGAGGATTCAAAACCTAGATACTAATTTTTTGATATCGAGAGTTTACTAATTACTTTATTAATTTTTTATTCAATCTTGTTGCACATTTACTTTACTCTCTTTAATTTTATTTCTTTTATATTAAAAATCAAAACAAATTATGTAGACTAGATAATAGGATAATGGTAATTATTAGTACTCATAGTCCTCATGGGATCAACCCATATTTGCTGATACTAGCTATAACTACAATGTGCACTTATAGTTATTTCAACATTGACTAACTCAGAAAAAACCAATCAAGTTTTTGACATAGTTATCGGGGACTTTGATATTAGTAACACTTGAATGCTATTACTCTAGTCGTTATTTCCTTTATTTTATTTTATTTTTATTATATTGTATTGCATTTATGGCTTATTAACTTAATTATCTTCTAAATTTCTCTACTTGATCTTGAGTTTGTAGTCTATTGTAGGATTTACGATTCATTGTCATAGCCACAACTTAAAATGGAAGGATGGAATAGACAATATTATGAAAGCTAGGATATGTCTTTGCAATATGAAACATCACCGTATAGGAGACAGAGGAGTTCTCACATATTTTTGGAGGCTCAAATGATGTTTATGTCATGTTGCTATATTTATGGGAGTACTTACTATGATCATGAATGTCGAGCACCGAGCACCGACCTATATGTGGGAGTAAATGAATATGTACAATCCACCTTAAGATGTACTATACGAAAATAACTACAATTCAGAATAAAGTAACTCTTACGCCTATGGAAGGAACGATTACAGTCCAATTGAATATTTATAACATCAAGCACCTTCAGTTAACTAGTTAACTCTGGAAGATATAATGACTAATTTCATTCAAGAATCAATCATGAGGCGTCAAGAAATAGAGGCTCGTATACAAAATTTGGTGAATCGGATAGACCAACTAGTGGAGGTAATATTTGATAAAAATGTAAGGGCATTCGCTTAGTGTGGTTCAAATCTTTAGCGGGGCTATTGATAGAGATCAATCATTTTTCCTAAATAGGTTGGCATTCCCTCTTTTTCATTTTAGTTATTAATATAAGGGGTGAAGAAAATTAAATATACATTTCAATATCTGTGATTATTATCCCCCTCCTCTTTTTTTTAAAATTAGAATAAATTAGAAAAGAGAAACAATAGAAAATGGATTCAAACTCGGCGAAATTGGGACTCGTCCACTTAAGCAGATACTACCAAGTTTAGATTGGCAAACATCCTTAATAAAGGAAAAGATCTCCCATTAGAAGAAGAAGAGAAAGAGGAAGAGTAAGAGAGTATTATAGACAAACTAATGGAACTCTTGGTTGAAATGAAAGTTGACCAACGTGAATTCGAGAGTGAAAAGAATACAAAAGCTAGCTTCATAAATGGAGGGACATTCTAAGAAGAGCTTCCTGAAGAAGAAGAGGAAGAAGGCTTCATCCAAGAAGAAGTAAAAAAGTGGCAGGAGATAATTAAAGAAGATAAGCTAGAAACCTTTTTCCAAGATGAAGAAGAAGAAGAATAGATAGAGGAGGTTGAGGAAGAACTGATGGAGGAACCAAGTAAGGAAATTACTGATAAGGCATTGGTAGTGACCTTAAATACGAAGCGTTCCCACTTCCTCCAAGACAAACTGTTTGAATCAACCAACAATTCAGAGAGTTTTATTATTCCCTCTTTCATTAACTGTTTGTCACTAAAAATGGCTTTAATTTATGCAATTGGATTTATTAATTTGATAAATTATGTCCTTATTATTATTTTGCAATATGTGACTTACTTACAAGCTACAAAACCCTTATATGGAGAAACGGGTGGAAATAAGTCACTTATCATAGACCTAGAATAAGGTCAATGTGCATGTTACGTCAAGATGAAGATGTTAAAGAAGCGCTACATAGGAGGCAACTCATGAGTTAGGATAGATTTTATTTGATGATATGTTATTTTCATGTTTCTTTGTTAATTTTTGTTTCTATTATGATTATTTTCTTTTATCTTTTCATCCCTTTCTCATTTATATTTTCCTAGGATATGGTCTACTATTGGATCAAAAATTAGAACAAAATTATCATATTCAAGAAAATATCAAGAACCTTCTCACTTTTTAATAAATTATTATATTGAGGACATTATACAACTTTATCTTGACTTAGTCAAAATATGTCCATAAATTTTTTATTTTATTGTTGAATATTAATTGAATTAGTATGTAAAAGAATGATAGTTAGAATAAAATTGCTTTTCTATGTCATATTTTTGGTATTCAATAATGAAAATTGTATATTATTTATACATGTAACATCCCACCTCCTACTAGAAGGGTAAAATGGTAAAATTGGCATAAGATGGGATAGATTGGGATTGCATAGGACTGCTCATGCATAATAGGATTGCTACACAGTAGCAATTATGCACATGAAATTACTGTACATGCATTCATGACATTTCCCGGCTTAGGTTTTAACTTGAGTGCTTTTGTGAAATTTATGGGATAATTGTATTTGGAAAATTATTCTGAGTGCGCCAAAAATTGTTTTATATTTTATGGGATTTTCAGGAATTTTTCTGGAATTTTCCGGAGAAAATTCC
>JAOSBK010000009.1:8496439-8517854 GCA_027568895.1 Erythroxylum shatona | reverse complement strand
CCACCCTCGCGGGGCACAGACTCGGATATCACAAACGATATCGGGTTTGGGTCACTCGGGAGTGGGGTGTTACAATACATGATTGACCTATTTTGTGACAGTCAGTATTGTAATAAATCGCAAGTGCACCACATAATTGTAGGTAGTACTGACAAGTATAGGTCAATCCCACGAAAACTATGAATAGTCGTAATCACCCTTCCCCTATTATCTAGCCTAACAATCGATTTTATATTTTAATGGAACGAAACTAAAAAATAAAATAAATAAAATAAAATAGGAAACAATAATGAACATAGAGATAGTGGAATTCACTTAGAAAACTATCGTTATCAGAAATTAGTATACAAGCTCAAATCCCCTAAAACCTTAACAGATTAATCTTTTATCATGCATTTGCTTTATTGATTAATTAAGCCGTAGAGACTCCTATGATATACTAGTAGCTAATCTTGACTCTATTGATAACTAATCATATGATCTTTAACAGAATTACTCAGGTTAAATCTTATAGGATTGCGTTATCGATTTATGAATCTCTCTATTAGGTTTGACCTTAATTCAGAGGCTTTATGTCATCCTATCTCTAAGGTTGCAATCATCTCCTTCTAATTGCAGTAGATCTATTCATACTAGATTTTTCAATCTCTACATATGCAATCAAATTATCAATAAAACATGTAATCAAATCACAATAATCAATCGAATCAATTGCATTAATAAAGGAATTAAATCATATCAAAGTATTAACATAAGGTTCATCTTAGCTAAATACTAACTGGACGTTTAGTTACACATGATCAAATATCAAAATCAAACATAAATCGAAAGAAAAACGAAATGAAAACAATGGGTTCATAATTCTAAATCTCCCTAATTGTCTTCTATTGAATGTTCTTACAATGTAGAGGCTTGATCTTATATTCCAATAAATCTTTCAATGACTTTTTCATGTTTTCCGCTTCTTTGGACCAAGATTGTCCCTTTTAGATGTTGTCTATGTGTGGAAATAGCCTCCCAAATTCTCCCCTTTCTTTAGCCATCAAAAATATTTTTTTATATTGAAAACTAGGGTTTTTGTGACTTACATAGTCTGGTACACGACTGTGTATCAGATCATATATGTCCAAAAACTCTGAAAATCATGATTTTGCACGGTTGACACGTGACTGTGCTTCAAGTCCATGAAGGTAATTATAACCTATAAACACACTAGAAGCATATTTAAGTACCAAATATACAATAACAATATAAAATATCAAGAAAAGATCTTTATGGTTGTAATAGGGCTTAGGAATGGTATGATTGGGAAAATAACAAGGGTTAATTTGAAGGAAATTTACTACACAATATGTTCCTTTATTTGGTTCCTCCACCAGTTCCTCCTCAACTGCCTCTATCCACTCTTCTTCTTCTTCTTGGATAAAAGTTTCTAGCTCATCTTCTTCATTTACCTTATGTCGCTTCTCTACTTTTCCTTCTTGGATAGAGACTTCTTCTTCTTCGTCCAAAAGCTCTTCTTGTAATGTCACTCCAATCATGAAGCCAAACCTTGCCTTCTCTTCTCTTGAATTTACGTCGCTCAGTTTTCATGTCAAAAAGGACTTCCATCAATTTATATGTAATACTTGCTTTCTCTTCCTCTTCTTCTTTTGAGAGCTCATCTTCACTATTAAGGGTGATTGCCTCTCGGTCGATAGTATTAGTTTCAGTGGAACTGGCCAAAATTCCTCGCATCTTGTCAAGTAATATATCCAATAGCTGATTAATTTGATTCACCATATTCTATCTATAAGCCTCCATTTCCTAATTGCTCATGTTTGAATCTTGAATAAACTCGGTCATCATATTTTTCATAATAGTCGTTACCTCATCGCCTTCTTGAAATGTATCTTCATTCATGAAATCGACTTTTGTTTCTTCTTCACTCTAAGATAGTTGGAAGCTCAAATTATACTCAACATATGTAAATGAAGAATTTCTCTTATTGAATTCACATTGACTCGTTACTCTCTCAATAAGGCATTCCATTAATCAATCTATAATAATTTGTTTTTCCTCTGAAAACACTTTTTGAAATATCCCTCCATTCATGAACCTAACCCTTGTCTTTTCTTTACTCTCAAATTTATGTCGATCAGTCTTCATTTTAGCAAGGATCTCCATTAATTTATCTTCCAAAGTTAGCTTGTTACATGAAGGTGCTTGATGTTGTAAATATCCAACTAGAGCATAATCGTTCCATCTATAAGTATAAGAGTTGCTCTACTATGAATTATAGTTGTTCTTATACACTGCACCATGAGGTTGATTACAAATGCTAGGTGGCTCCCATCTATGTGTTGGTACTCAACATTCATGATTATATTGATAACTCCCACCAATGTCACTACATGGCCTAAATATCGGTGAAGCTTCTGAAAACATATGAGAATACTTCACTCTCCCATAAAGTCATAGATCATGAAAACATATTTTGGCTCCCACAAAAGTCTCATATGTGAGTTGTGAGTATGACAATGAATCGTAATTCCTACAATAATCCACAAACTTAAGATCAAGTAGGGAAATTCAAAAGATAATTAAATCAATAATCCACAAATAAAATAAACAAAATAAAATAAAATAAATACAAAAGAAAAATTAAAAATAAAAGAAAATAAATATAAAGATAAAACAACATATAATAAAAATGACTAAAGTAATAACATTTAGGCTTTCCTAATATTAAAATCCCCAACAACAGTGACAAAAACTTGATTGACTATTTTATAATAGTCAATGTTGTAATAAATCACAAGTGCATGGCACATCTGTAGCTAGTATCGATAAGTATGAGTTGATCCTATGAAGACTATGAATACTAGTAATCACCCTTCCCCTATTATCTAGCCTAAGAATTGATTTTATAATTTTAATGAAAAGAAACTAAAACTAAAACAAATAAAATAAAATATGGAACAATAATGAATATAGAGATAGTGGAATTCACTTAGAACACTATCGTTATTAGAAATTAGTATCTACACTCGAATCTCCCTAAAATCTTAATAGATTAATCTTTTATCATGCAAATGCTTTGTTGATTAATTGGATTGTGGAGGCTCCTATGATATGCTAGTAGCTAACATTGAGTCTACTAATAACTAATCTTAAGGTCTCTAACAGAATTACTCAGATTAAATCTTATAGGATTGTGTTACTGATTTATGATATAGGATTGTGTTACTGATTTATGAATCTCTTTATTAGGTTTGAACCTAATCTAGAAATTTTATGTCATCCTATCTTTAAGGTTGCAATCAACTCCTAATTACGGTAGATCTATTCACACTAAGATTTCTCAGTATTATCAATAAAATACGTAATCAAATCACAATAATCAATCGAACCAATTGCATTCATAAAGGCATCAAATCATATTAAAATATTAACAAAAGGTTCATCTAACCTAAATACTAACTGGATGTTTAGTTACACATGATCGAATATGAAATTAAATATAAATCAAAAGAAAAACGAAATGAAAATAATGGGTTCATAATTCTATATCTCCTTGATTGTCTTTTATCGAATGTTCTTATGATATAGGGGCTTGATTTTGTATTTTGATAGATCTTTTGATGATTTCTTTGTATTTTCTACTTTTCAGGACCAAAATCATCCCTTTTGGACATTCTCTATGTCTAGAAATTGTCTCCCAAAGTCTCCCTTTTCTTTAGCATCCAAAAACGTCTTTTTATATTGAAAACTAGGGTTTCTACAACTTACACTATTTAGTACATGGTCGTATATTAGACCCTATATGTCCAAAAACTAAGAAAATTGCAATTCTACACGGACTAATGCACGGTCATGCATCACTTCTGTTCTTTGATTCTTTATTTTATGTTGTGTTTTAATATGAATTCTTCTCTTTTAAGTCCATAAAGGCAATTATAACTTATAAACACACTTGAAGCACATTAAATACCAAATATACTATAAAAGCATAAAATATCAAGCAAAAAATATCAAATATGAGGTAAAAATATGATCAATTATGCATCAATCAACACACATATACTCATATTTTTCATAAGCTTTTGAGCCTAAGAGCAAAATTTCAAAAAAAATTTACCTCATTTATTTCTTTCATGTGTGCTATCATGTATAGTAGAATGATCTAGAACTTGCTTTCATTATGCATATTGAGATCACATTTGTTAAATTAGAGACATTAAAGTGATAGAGGCATTTAGATTCAACAAATTGTTTTAGCCCATTTCTTTGATAATTATCATACCCATAATTTTATCCTTTAGGAATAACTAAGTCGAGCTGTAGCTTTTTTCATTGATTAAACCCATATATTAACCTTTACCCTGTTCTTCTTTAAAGACCTTTTTATTGTTTTGAACCTTAAAGATTATTTATTTTATTTATTTGTTTGACACTTGAAAATTTTGAAAGGTCCATTATTTTGTTAAGTGTTGTACATGTTGAGTGCTCAAAATTGCTTTGAAAAAAAATAGAGAGCGAGCATAAAAATAATAAAAGATTGTGAAATAGTATATAGTATCAATAAAATTGTAATAAAAGGACCAGTATATTTATACACAAGTTTTTTGTACATTTTTTTAGTAAATTTCCTTTAAATCAATCATTTTTATTATCTTAAGCATACCGTACCTAAAACCCATTATAACCTGTATAAAGACCTTTTGATTTTTGATTATAACTCATATGAATGATGGAGATGTGATAATATTGCAAACATATGGTAAGAGTTCTATTATGCATTCATTGAGAGTTTGGTACTTTTCATCCTAAACACTATAGTGCAATGAGCGAAATCTTGGTGAGGATGTAAAAGTTTATACTTTTGATTTCAACGAGATTTTTGTATGATTACTATTAATATTGATTTAGGAAGTTAATTTTAAGATAACTTGATCCTAATTATATGTTAATTTGATTCAATATGATATGATAATTTATAGTATAAATGAACAAGTCAAAATTAATGAAGGATTGATGTTGTAAATTTTATAATTTTGATTATAGTTTACTTAAGGACGAGCAAAAGCTTAAGCATAGAGATGTTTGATAGATGCATAATTGATCATATTTATACCCTATATTTGATATATATTTTCTTGATATTTTATACTTTTGTTGTATATTTGGTACTTAATTCACTCAAAGTGTATTTACAAAATATAATTGCCTTCACGGACTTAAAGGAGAAGAATTTTAATGAAAACACAACATAAAATGAAGATTCAAAGCACAAAAAGGATGTATGGGGGTGCAACAGGATGTGCACTTTTCTTAGGCCATGTAGATTCACGAATTTTGGAGATTTTGGATTATGCACAGTCTGATGCACATCCCCCTAAATTTTAATATAAAAGAACGTGCTTGGTCTCAAATCAGGGGAGTAACCTTTTGGAGATGATTCCATATGTGGAGGATGTCCAGAAGTGACGATTTTGATTCAGAGAAGTAGAAACACGAAGAAATTGTCGAAAGATCCATCGGAATACAATATCAAACTTCTACCTTGCAAGAACATTTAATAGAATTGAAAGGGAGACTTAGAATTATGAACCTTGTATTTTTTATTCTTTTTCTTTCAGTTTATGTTTGATTTCATTTCGAATCATGTGTAACTAAACGTCTTGTTAGTGTTTAGGCTAGATGAATCCTATGTTTATACTTTAACAATGTTTTAATTCTTTTATTAACGCAATTGATTTGATTGATATATTTTTATCCAATTATGTATTTTATTTTTGTTCTAATAGATTCGGAATATTAGATCATAATCTGATTCATATATAGAGACTGAGAAATCTTGTTTATGAATAACTCTACCATAATTGGAAGAAGTTGATCACAACCCCTAGAGATAGGATGACATAAATCTTCTAGATTATGGTCAAACCTAATAGAGGGATTCACAAATCAATAAAGCAATCCTATAAACTTTAACCTGAATAATTCGGTTGAAACCTTATAATTAGTTGTTAGTTGACTTAAGGTCAACTATTAGCATATCATATGAATCTCCAAAATCTAATAAATCAATAAAACAATTGCTTAATAAAAAAATCAATCTATTAAGGGTTTTAGGGGATTTGAAACTTAGATACTAATTTTTGATATCAAGAGTTTACTAAATGCTTCCTTAATTCTCTGATTCAATCTTGCTGCCCATTTATTTTACTCACTTTAGTTTTATATTTTTATATTAAAAATTAAAACAAATTTTGTAGATTAGATAACAGGATAACGGTAATTTCTAGTACTCATACTTGTGAGATCGACCCGTAATTGTCGATGTTAGCTACAGCTATGTCGTGCACTTGCTGTTATTTCAACATTAACTAACTCAAAAAAAAGTCAATCACTTGGACAAAGATCAAGTTATTCAATCTTTTGTGCTCTAATATATTCTTTTTCTTAAAATGGATGAATTTAAATATGCTTCAGTTCCTTTCACATCCTATTCTACCCACACATTGACTCAAAATTCAAATTGCAAACCTTTGCAATTTTGGAACATCACTTTGAAATTGGTTTTGCCAAGTAATTGTATGACAACAAAAGTAACATTATAAACAAAATAAAATACTGATTAATTTTTAACAATAAACAAAAGTAAAAAATATATATACTTACTAAGTTTGTCTCTTAGACAAATAACAATTAGCATCTCAAAATCACCAGAAACATCTTTATAAACCTTCAATTGTGAGCTTAGGAGATCTTGTATCATATCATAGGCAACAATTGCTATAATAGTTAATAGCATTTTTCTATTAGCTTCAACTTTCGTTTTAAAACTTAGTTTAAAATAGACACTAGGATTAAAAATGCCCTAACTGTAAACAATAGAGAGTAAAGTTACATTTCCTATATCTTATTGATAATTGTAAGGTAAGATGTGTGCAAAGAAGCCATTTTTTATATTGACCTTGATTGCTTCTTTCGCCCTTTTTATGACATCATAAAATAACTCATTATTGCATTCTCATCACCATTAGCCAAACGAAGTACCTTCATTAAAGACTCACAAACTCGAATAACAAATTGACATTAGAACCAAAATTAATTATCTTCAAGTATAATTTTAGAAACTTCCAATCTAGCATTAGAGATAGCGTGCTCAAATGTAATTCACTTATCGCTTATAAACATTTATGTAACTCCTTACCATAATAAAACACTAAAGTGATGAGAAATTAGTTGCGAATCTTGTAATAGTACAACAATACAAATTCTTACCATTTGCGAATCCTTTATTATGAAATTCAAAACTCATACATGATTATAGATGAACTTGGTCACTATTTTAGCTTCTGCATAATCTCATAAATAATAGGAAAATACCTAACCTCTCATATATTTTGCAACATCAGTTCAATGCAATATACAACACAAAGAGTCCAATAAAAAGAATTATACTTGCTTTGTAATATTCTTTCAGCTTCTTTATAAGCAAAATCATTATTAGTAATGAACTGAATAATATTTTCTAACACAATTTCATTTACAACTTCATTAAATATTTGAAATAGAAAATCAGTATTCCTAACAAGCTCAAATGCAAAAATAAACTTCAAAATATCGTCCCCTTTGCAAAATAAACTAAAAAATTAATAATATATTTAATTTTTTCTAATTTTCTAACTATCATACACGATTGAACACCCATAAGTAACCTAAATCATTCTTTTTTCATCCAAATAAGTTTTTGTTTCATAGACAGAGCTACTTATAAGTTTACCTTTACAATCATTAATTGAAGGAGTTTTATATCCTAGACCATAGGAGGTAATAACATCATCCATACATTGATGATAATAAGATTAGGTTATATTGAATGCTAGACCTGAATCATATCACCATCTAGCCACTGTCATGTCCACATTATGAGTTAAGTCTTTAGATTGTAAGGCACTACAAATTAAAAGCTAAGCTCTCAGAGTTATTCGTGGTGCAAAAAAATAAATGTCTTCTTTTTCCTAACAGCAGGCGTAACATTTCCTTCGGGTGAGAATACTACCACATTCAACATCACTATCATTTTGACCACTAATAAAAGAACTTACTAACAATTTTGTAGTTCAATCTTTACTTTCTATTTTTCTCATATTGATACTCTTTAAGTGAAATTTTCATTTGTCATTTCAAATTATGACATACTTTCATTAAAGGCTTCACATGACCCAAATGAATGGAAAATTTAATAAAATCATCTTTCCACCAATTAAATATCACATCAATATTAACATCATATTATTTATATATTTTAAAAAAAAAATAAACATCATTGTCACATAATTATTTTTTTAATTAACCAAAAAATAAATGTCACTATCACATAATATTAGTACCTATTTTTATAAATTTTTTATTATATCCTACTTGTCACATAACAATAGGATTCACACAATGAGGCCCACTTTTTGATTAAAAATTTAAAAATAATACCACATTAATATTGACATGGTATTTAATTAATAGAGAATTAACCCATTAAATATTCATCCACTTAAAATATATTTTAAACATTTTAAAAACATTAAAGACCAATTTATACGTTTCAAAATGTTAATATCTCTTTTGCATTTCATTATAAACATTGAAGTTCAAAATACACTAAACGAGACATTGTCGCCAATTTTTAGGTCGTATATGAAAGTCATAATGCATAAATACAGAGCACTTACCAACTACATATAAAAGTATTAATCCGTAGATTCTCACGGTAACCATGAAAACATATAGTATCAAGAAAGCTCAGTGATTACACGTTCACACTTGTCTTCCAAAATCTTTACTGCTTCAGTAAATAGCTCTTCAGGACGTAATGCTCCTGTAGATTCAATAGTAACTAGAGAGAGAAAACAAAGAATGAGCTAATATCAAATTGAGCAAATATATCTGCATCTGTTACATTACTTACATATGAAATGATCTCTAAGTCGACGCAATGCCACACGTTTATCCCAACCTTCTCCTCTAATGCATTCCCTACACAGCGTGCAAGCTCGTGATCGAGCTACTTTTGCCCTTCTCTTATCTATTCAGAAATCATACACCAGGACATGTCAGTACAAACGTAAAAGAAGGCAGTATCGCCAGTGGTCCTCTTCGAATCAAACTAGTTGAATACAATGCGGTAGTCACCTCTGCAAATGTATGCCCAATGGAACACAAATGCTATAATGAGAAAAAGTTTTGAGATCGCAAGGAAGCCACCAAGTTCTTGAAAGTGGTATTTACATCAATGCAGCCCTAATTAAACTAAAGGTTATAGGAATCGTTGAAAAATATTTGGGTACTTTGCTCAGTCTTCTAGTATAAAATTGTTGGAAGTTCAATAATATCCCATGTATTAGCCATTGCTATTTTCAGTCAAAAAATGAACGAGTCTCTTTGTTCACTCCCCCGCATGCAACAGAGAGGATGTTTCTCTTATAATCATGAAGCACAGTTCTTGAAAATAAAAAGAAAAGAAAAGCTTTGGAAATAGTAAAACCAAATTGAAAAGAGATGGTTTTCCTCTTCCAATTTTTTCAACGTAAGCAAAAAAACAAAAAAGAAAAAGAAAAGAAAATCACATCACCTTTTCCAACATCTTCAATGTCAAATACTCCAACAGGACATTTTGCTTTCAGTTCTTCAGCCATCTCATCTTCAATATCTTCTAGCAACACAACCTACAGGGAAAGGGGAATAGGAGACGGAAGATCAAAATATATCGAAATGGTATAAAAGAAGCGAAGAATGATTTGCAACATCAGGGTACTGAAAGCATAAGAAATCTCCTCACTTCTGGGAACATCCGATACCAAGCAGTAGCAACAGGGGACCATTTTGCATGCGTTTTACCTACACCTTTAACGGCATGTGCTTCCAATTCAATTTCCTGAAAATAAAACAAACATTTAGAATCCATTTCAATCATGGATTTGACTTTCAAATTGTTGAACATCTTAGAGATTTATTATTCAATATAAGAATCTTATATGTATCATCCTAATTAAAAATATAATTATAGTGAGATATGTACTTCATCCTATAAATAGGGATTTACTGTACCGTGTAACTTACACAACCCTAATAAAGATGCAGTCCTAATAGTTTAAGTCCATGGAAGTGGGCTTTACAGCCGAACCACCTAAAACCTTAACGTAAATTCTTCCTGTGATTTCCTTATCTTTACTTTCTAACATAATTAGAGCTAGCTGATCCTTCATTCTTCTATTCACGACAATATCTATCCTTTCTGGAGAGCTCCTTGCCAGCACATCATAGAGCCATGCAATTTTTATTTGCCTCAATTCTTTGTATTTGCTTTCTTTAAGATCTACTCAGTTTTAAACCTTACAACTGGTGTCTCATCTTCCCCGACCACTTCTTTTTATGGAAAGTTCCCATAAACATCTTCAGTTTTTTTTATTAAAAGGACCGTTCAAAATACTGGAATTTATGGTAAGGTACACTTGACCCCTATAAATTTAATTTTCACCAATTAACTTACAAATTATAACTATACAACTCCCTAAATCCAGCACGTACACAATACACGCGTTTAATAAAATAATGGCTTAAAGGGCTTGTTAAAACATAATTTAAAATTTTAAGAACCTAATTAATAAAAACTAAAGTTTAAGGGATTAAATGCCCATTTACCATAACCTTTTTCAATTCCCAAAAAAAATGTATTTCACCGTAAGTTTATGGACCTCAAAAGGCTTTTTTCTTTTTTTCCCCCTTTTTCACTCAGTCAGCCACCTTTTTTTTCCTTAGAAACATCTTATTTTTTCTTTCCCGACATGTCATCTTCCTCAACAAGTTTCTTCATTCAGGACTTTTCTTTAAAAAAGGATCCGAAGAGAACTTAAAAAAAAAGGGTGAAAAACTCAAAGAAAACTAAAAAACAAAGAAAAGAAGAAAAAAGAAAATATTTTAGTATGTTTTATTTTAGTTCAATTTATATACACAATAAAAGTAGGAATTATTTACTTATTAGCTCGGGGAGGAATGCTTAACATAGTAAATAAGTTAAGTAACTTACACAATCCTAATAAAATGTAGCCCTAATAATTTGTGTGTGTCGAAATGGGCTTTATAGTCAAATAGCATAAAACCTTCTTCCTCTCCTTTTCTCCTACTTACTTTCAATTTAACAGAATGCTAATAGAGATGCAAGATTGAACTCTAACATCATGATATGAAGCTCATGAATTAATCGAACAAAATAAAAAGTGCCCACCTGCCCAGGGCCGAGTTTAGCAATTATAATTTCATCATCTGTTGGACAAATGGGACTGTTTGAGAACTCAGGCTGGGACTCCTGGCTGCAGCTGAACGAAGTATAGGTACTGGGTTTAGACTCTTGTTTTTCTGATTCCTTGATTAACTCACTCCCATTTGGTAACCATGTAAGGTCCTTAGAATAGACTGCATCAGAAATAACATAATTAAATAGAAAAGAATACAAATTAAGATACCGCAACATTAATGGCTAGCTGCACATGTAAAGTATCAAGCGTTAGCTTGTACCTTTAAGACGAGGTTTGCCCTGTTCACAACGAACATGGAGCTTAAAAACAATGGTGTTCTTCTCATTTGGGGTATCATTTGCTACAGAAGAAAACACAAGAGAAAGGAAGACCAGTAAGTGTCCCAGACAATGCACGGTTATTTAAAACATGTTTCTTCTCCTTCAAGTGGAACAAACACAGTAGCTAGTGGCAACATAAATCAAACCTGAAAGATATTCAAACAATCTAGGATCAGCTTTGATTGGAATGAGACCCAACCTGTGGGCAAGCACTTCATCTTGGACAACAGAGGTATTGTTTGCTATAAGGACTTTTTCAATAGCCATTGTGGGAAGCTGTGCAACCAACCAAAGGAAAAAAAAAAAAAAAAACTCATTTCCATCAGCTAGCAAGAATAGTTTATGTAAATGGGAGCTAATATAATTGTTGGCAAGGATAGCAATGAATTGCTCATGATTCTTGAATTATAAAACTTCAATGATTCACCAGCAAAACAAAATACTGACATAATTGGTAAAACTGTTAATTGTGTGACAAAGAAAATATACAGTAAAGTTATAAGAATTTCCTGGTGGCACTGGAGGCTCATGAATAAGCGAGGAAGAGTTAAATAACAAGACACCAGTATTATATGGTACTAAACGTGGACTTGGAGAATTTACAGCATTGAAGTCGTCAAAAGAAGGGGAATATACATACCTCGGATATGAGAATCCTTCGAAATGCATTTGCAATTGCAGCATCAATACCAACCATTTCAAACTCAATGTCATCCTTAGTAAGTCGAACAACTTCAACTTTAAAGTTATGACGGAATTTATCTGGTTGCACACTATTATCAACTCCAACTGATGCATAAGCACCAGAATATGATATGTTATCAGTCTGCATAAGCAAATGGGAACAACTAAAACATATTAAAATCCAAACAGGGTAAGCACGAAAATACCCAAGATGATCAACAACCAACAATATGAAAGAATAAGTAAACAATACGTGGATAGGAGCATCCGGGTTGCAAATAACACGAGTTCTTTGAAGCTGGAGATGGGGCGGCACTTCTCCCATAGGAACGTCCGGCAAATCCCATATTGAAAACTTTTCGTCTTCTTTGTTACTCCCCTTGTTAGTCATCTTTTCCACTTTAACTTACTGCTCACTCTGCTTGCAAGTAAATTACAAAGTTTGATGCAACTTATACAGCAATAGATTAAATCGGCAATTGAGACTTGTAATTGTTGAAGTAAATCACGACGCCAAGTACTTCAGAAGATTGAAAAATAAAAACTACCGGAACATTTACAAAAAGATAAGAAATCAAGACCAACACGCCAACAATGAAAAAACATCTAATAACTTGAACAAGAAACAACAGAAGATTTAAATTTAAAGGACAGAGACGGCGAATTACAGTGAATATAAGAAGACAGCAGCTTCAGAGACGGTGGCTGAAGAAACGGTAACAACGGCCAAGACTAAACCCTAATTTTAAAATTAAACCATGTGCTTTCAGGCTTTAAATTTACAACAAAATTAGGGTTCAATTGGTCTTAATTTATTTGATTAAGAGATGTGTTAATAAAATAGTTATAATAAAAATAAAAATAAAATATATTCAATTTTATTATCTATATTAAATTTAAATTTATTTTTTTATTTTTAATATATAAAATTATATTCTTAAATTAATTAATTTTCATTATATTTATCATACTATAATAGTTTAAAATATAATAATAATAATATCATTTATAAAAAAAATCAATTATAACTTTAATTAATATAATTATTTTACATTTCTCTATCGATTTTATATAGCATTCTAGATGTATTCTTTTTTTTTTTTTTCCAAAAACCAATTGATTTCATTAATAAACAGTTATTTACAGTGTAACTGCTCTAGTATAATACGAAAAGAATTAGATTACAAGGTCATATAGATCCCTATGATCAGGTAACCCTAATGCCCATCTCCTCCTCATGTTTCTAGATAAGATGTCTGCAATTCCCATTGCATTGCTAGTAGGTTAAGCTGGGTTTGGAGAGTAGCCTCTTGAAAAATCTGCTCTGCACGCCTATTTTGTTTTTAGAAAATCATGTTAATGATATCTTTCCAAACTTGGTAGACCATTGAGGCCTAACTTATCTTAAGTGCTTTGTATTCTGCTTGATTTCTCATCCTCACTTTAACTTAATCTTAAGTGCTTTGTATTCTGCTTGGTAGGTTTTATTGAGCTCCCTTGAAGAGTGTAGTCCCAATCCCTCTTGCTCCTTCGGTCTTCAAATTTTTTTCCAACTAATCTTAGCTTTACATCTTCCTTAGTTCGAACCATTCCATAGAAACTCCCGTCGTCCTCTATCCACTTCCTTAAGTATACTTTTAGGTATTGGAAGATATCTAAAAGTTATTGTCTGTTCCTGGGTTGCAGAATCATTGAGACTCTCGATCTCTCAAACTTAGAATTATGCCAGTGATACCTAATAATCCAACAATCAGTAAATGAAACCCAAAACAGAAATTAAACGCACGCTGAACGTTATGGACTATAAAGCACAGAGCTTTATCTCCTTCAATTCACGTGAAGAGATGTGATATAATCTTCTTCAAATGTCATTTTACTATCATTAATGTCATTTCAATAATCTAACTCACTTTTATTAATTACACTAACGTATCTAATTAATGAAATCCTTGGACATGTAACATTACCATCTAATTAATGAAATCCTTGGACATGTAACATTACCATGTTAACAAGGATAACAAAGGCACTATTGTCAAGCTAAAATAAAATATTTAAATATTTTATTATTACTCTCTAAAATTCGAACTATAATTTAAAAATTGACAGTCAAATTATAATTTTGTTATAATTATCCTTTATTGAATCATCATGTTCTTTTTATAAAACCGTATGGGAAATTGTCTAAATGGGCTTTTATGTTAAAACGATCAATTCAAGCTCTCCCCTTACTCTAGAATACCATAAAGAACAATCCAATCAAATATAGATTCTCTCAAGCTGTAGAAACATGGATTTAATCTAATAAAAAATCGCATTTAAGTAAAAATGTTCATTTTCCGAGAAAAGTTGCATAAAACGCTTCAAAATTTGTCCTGCCAAGGACATTATAATAGTCATAAACAGTTAAAAATGAAGCGGAGGGAATAGCAAACAAAAATTGCTTCTTATCTTCTATAAAAGCAAACAAAAATTGTCAACTGGGAAGAGAACATATAAGCTGATCATCCAGGCAAATTATTCTAGTGTTTACACCAATAATTCACCACTTGTATACAATCTTCTCACTAGAAATTATTTCTAGATCAACAAATAACTTTCAAACTAATTTACATGACTTGAAAAGAAACAAAACACTACCAGCAGAAAAGAATGTATATACATGTGTAGTTAAAACTTAAAACCATATCCTGACCACTAAAGGGACACCTTGAGTGAACAGAATTGGTAGACACTTAAACTATTCATTAATAAAAATGCCCAACCAATAATACTTTAACATAAATGTACAGGGTCACATATTCATGTTCAATCACATAAAAAGTCTTTTGCGGGAAGCACTCTTGAAACACGCTTGGTGGGATGGATGAGATTACAAGTGCACCACCTTTTCTTTAGTATTCCAGTCACGCCAGAACTATACGTTAGATTGTGCCAACTATACAGAGTCACCAAAGTGTACTAAGAAATTAAACCAGAGCACGACAACAAATTGGATACAGGTATCCCATGGTAACAAATTAAGAACACAGAGAACCAAGACCTGCCTAAAAGATGGAAGTTCTTAGAAAATACATTCCTCAACATGATATCATCTAGCCATCCTTAAAGTTTATTGTCATATCAAATTCTTGGATTCATCACATTGTTCAACAGAGCTTTTCACTGAATATCAATTATCCCAGAGTCTACTTTAAAAGATCAAACTGAAAAATGAGGGTGACATTCAAAATGAATTTACCCTGCGTTGCTTGTTCTTCAAAAGTCTTAAAAAGCTTATAAGAATGAAATCCAACATAATGCAGAAGAAAAACGCAACTACATTAATAATACTAGAAATTGATAGTGTATTTATTTCTTGGTCAACGCAAGAATGAGCATGTAAATGGTTCCACATACAAACTGTGTAGGAAAAACAGGATATATGTAGGAGAATATTCCAAACTCCAAGCACCCCAGTAGCAGCACAAGAAGCCTGACAAACTCCAAAAAATATTTCATATCGGCATTTATCTTAAATCCCCAAGCCCAATTGGCAGGACTTGGAGGAAAAACTACAAATGCTCACATTTTAATGGCCACTCGCTAGCACCAAAAACAACAGACTATCTACCATAGTGAACCATAAGTTCCGCTATTCGCTAAAGAATTTCCAACAAATATCAGAACTCATTTCCCAAATCTTTTAGCTGTAACTTAATGTGGGTATGAGGACTTATTTTTCAACTTACAAGCTCTACAAGGAGAGCAAGAAGGCAGACAAACTCCAGACAAATCAGTTATGCAACATATTGTCATGAAACCCAATGGGATAAAACAATAACGCACATAAGACAATTTTCTACACATGCCACTTTATAGGCTGTATACATTTCTACTAAGATTCGACGTTTCAAGTAGTATTATCTGAATGAGCGACGATCTCCAGACCCACCAATAAATTACAGGAATTAAAGAAAAAGCAAAATAATAGAAATGTTTACCTGACACAGAAAATCTCAATCAACATAAAGAAACATTGGTTGAATTTGTATTGATAGCGGTGGAGTTATCACAGTAACACGTAGGAATAAACCAAAAAGGTGCTTATATGGAGATTCGACATTTACCATCCAAGATCTGTAAGAGAAAAATAACCCAATTCCCTCAGGAAGTTAAAGAGGATGGTGTTACCAGATGTAGTCATCCTCAGACACTAGCTTAGTTACTTATAGCAGACTAACTAGCTGTAAAGATGACATGATCAAAACGCAAAGAGACTTTAAACACGATATGACCACAGAAAACTCCTCAAATCAATCGAAATTGGACACAAAAGTAAACCTTTAAAAGCAAGTACTGACAAAGCCTTGGAAGCCATGGTGCATCTCGGAACATGACAAGAATACCTTGCATTATTAAGTTCATCAAACAAGAAGAACGAGGTCAAGTGAGTGAATTCTTGCTCCAACGTAACTCAAAGGCGCTTATTTATCATCATATCGTAACCCTAAACTTCAGCGACAATCATCCATTGGAGTTCAAACGACGCCATTTTAAGAGTTCTTTTCCATTCATTTTTCCTCTCGTATGGACGTATGGTATGTTAAGGTTTATTTCCCAAGGGATAAGTAAATTTCTTTTTTTCGTATAAAATTGTTGTCTTTGAGATTATGGTATGTTAAGGTTTATTTCCCAAGGGATAAGTAAATTTCTTTTTTTCGTATAAAATTGTTGTCTTTGAGATTTTAAGTGGATCCAATTTCTTACTTAATCAAATATTCTCAATCAATTTTGATTTAATTATCTCACTCCAATAAAATAGTAATTTGGGGATAAAAAAAAGAGTTGTTTTATGCAATGTTTTAAATATGAAATTGAAAGTTAAACTCATAAAATAAGAGATTTAAAGTTTAAAAGATTCAATCTGTATTAAATCGTTATAAAATTGACTAACGATTGAATAAAATTAAAGAATTTGAGATATGATTCAAAGAAATTATCCTTACCTATCAAAAAATTTGAATTTTAATTGAAAAAGATTATTAAATGAAAATTAAATTATTTATTTTAGTTTATAAGAACTTATTAATTTATGAAAATTGACAGATTAATTAATAAGCTGATCAAATTTTAATAACAAAAGTTAGTAAAGTAAATTGAGCTAAAAATTTGAAAACTAAATTAAAAAGTTAGACAGTTCAAAGCTTTTACGATTAAATTGGTCAAACCAGTTGGATTTTTTAATTATTGGTTTTATGTTATACCCTTCAAACAAATTATCAAATAAAAAACTAATACTATACAATAAAGAGTATTCTAAATAATATAAAATACATATAATTATAGTGAGCTAGAAAATTTAAATACATTAATTTTGATGTGGAAAATATAAGTTAAATTAAAAGGGTCGCATAATTTACGTTTTTGCTTTAAGATATTTAAGTTTGGTTACTTATATTTTAATATTTTCTTATTTAATTAGAAATCTTAAACTTGGAAATCACTTGTATTTTTTTATTTCTTTGGAAGGAAAATCTATTTAAAAAGCAAGCTATGATTCGATTTTGTATGTCGCGGAATAAATACGAAACCTTTTTGTTTCTGATTTATCGAAAGTCAAGATCGCTTTGAATTCTATAAAATGATTAACACATGAATTATAATAAAACTTGAATTACAATTTCTACCTTATTATGAAGTTTGATTGTATTTTTGTCGTATCTCTTGACTACCAACTAGTTATATCTAATGATTACCGACTAAGATACCCTTAACTAGAATATGTTATAAGTAGTATTAAAATATAATAATCCCTATACAAAATGCTATGGAGATCTTAAGTCAAATAATCACTTATACAATCATCATAATGAGAATTTTTATTGACATACATGTGATGTTCCAAATAGAATTCTTATATAGGGTCAGTTCAACGAACTTATTCTCTAACAAGCACCCACATGTTTATTTAAGTATCTCTACACTTTAGTCTGTGAGATTGACTACTTCCTTTATAAGAAAGAAGCAAAACATATGCTAGTCTTTTTACACTCTATTAATGTCTAGTCTCAAAACAATGACTAAGAATAATTTAGAGATAATACATAAATGTAATATGGATCTCATAATTATGATCTCATTATAATTTCATTTGTAACGTATATTTACCCCGTGGACTTTATCGTATACATTTGAATATGCTTAAGATGAAGAATTCATTTAAATAATGATGTCACTAAACTATAACCGACCTATTGGTTGTAGGGCATAAACTAACAATCTCTCACTTGCACTAAGCTCCTTGTTCACCATGTAATAATCATGCTACTGTTAGGAAAGTGGTTTAATGAGAGAATTCTACAAGATTTTCTATAGTGAGCACTTACTTAAATCTTACAATTTTCATCTTAATTATCATCATAATTAAAAACAATTGCCCAAATATACTTGAATCTTTGATGAGACCTTAGATCCTTTTACATGCCTAATGACTCTAATGTTCTACAATACAGTGCTATATGAACAATACAAGGAATTATACCAAGTTAATTAAATAACCTATTGATTTAAATAATCATTTCCAATAATTGAAAAATGTGTTATGTCTTAATTAGTAACCACTGCTAGATTAGAACCTTTTCAATATTAAAAATAATATTATTCTAAGTAAAATATACCTTAATTAGGATTTATTTCTAAAGTCAATATTTATATAACCTTGAACTCTAATATCAACTCATACATATAATAATGAATATCTTTAATACTTAATAAGTATCATATCTTAAATACTAAACACCTTTAATACATTATCTACATGCTTAGAGTATAATAGATTAACAACTTCCAATCAATCTCTATTGATCCAATTTTCAGAATTAAGTTTTTACCTTTTCCTACTTAATATGAATTGTTCTTAGACAATTGTATTTTCAATAATTGAAAATATGACTTATTATTTTCTCTATAAGTATTATATCCCTACATACTTACTAAAAAGGACAATTATACTCCTAATAACTTTCTTGTATGCATGATAAAGTCAAAAATATTTTCAAAATAAAATCTTTGAATTTATCATAAAAGTGAATCTTTCAAACACTCGCAACCTTTCAACTATATATCAAATGTATCAACAAAGAAGCTAGCTTTTTATTGGATGTATTGTCATAAGATTTAAAATTTTCAATTTTTATCTTGCTCCAACTACTTATCATGAGAACCATTCTCCTATAAGTATACATTGAAACAGAAAATTTATTCAATAGGTTTGTAAGATTATATCCAACCTTTTGAATCTCTAATAATATATTATTATCCAATTTAATTGTAAACTTAGTGGATAATGCACGTTTCAACTAAGTATCAATTTAATTGTAAACTTAGTAGAGAATGCACGTTTCAACTAAGTATCACATCCTTTAAATTAGTAACTTTAACTAAAGTCATATCATTTCATATTTAATATAAAATCTTGCTAATTGATTTAATTGGAATTACTGAAGGTAAATTGTAGCACTAGGCATAACTATAAAAGAAATAATATTGCATCACACAATATCTCATGCTTTATATTACTCCTTATATAAATACATACATCATACAATATTTTGGATTGTATATTCCTCCTTACATAAATCTATACTTTTATAGAATTTAGTTATGGAGGTATTCACCAAAGAGTGACTATATCATATAAATTCATTAATAATTTAATAAAATACATGTATCATCTTTTTTTAATTGTTATCACATCCAACACATTAACATGCATAAGATTTAACAATTCAATACCATCATCATCATTTTGCTAACTCAACAATTTTTATAAGTTTTATATGATTCAAAATCAAAAGGATACATATATATCATAGTATGGAACTTTATGATTCTCATTATGTTGATTTAACCAACTTGACATAAAGGGATAGTCTCAATTATCCAACTTCGTGTTCTTACCATTTATGTTAAGCAAAAGTCTCATTTGATCAAACATATACAAAATATTTGTATAAATTTAAATCAATTACATTCACTCAATAATCTATTTCTTATCATGCCTTAAACATTGTAGCCATGTTGAATCCATATTTAGTATCATATACTCATAAGTATGAACTAGGAATACATATGATGTTTATCATATCATACATTGTCAAGAAAAGTCATGCAATCATTTTTCTTCTAATTATTACTAATATCATATTATAGCAACAAAAAGATATAGGTATAAGAAGGTCCAAAAGTATATAGCCTTACCTATAACTAGTAGAGAGACTATTTTCAATAGACCCATAAGAAGACAAAAGTTTTTGAACCTATTTAAAGAAAATAAAATCTAAAAATGTAAACAAATATCTGTATAAAATAAAATATAAAATAAAATAAAGAGTATAAGATAAATAATAAAAATAAAGATAAAATAAGTAAATAAATAAACAGATAAGAAAGAAGTTAAATAAATAAATAAAATAAACAAGCAATTAAAAAAACTAACTAAAATGACTAAAGAGGCAAGCACTAGAAACAAACTTATTTAGGCTAAATACAAGACACAAGAATCAAAGGAAAAAGTTTAAAAGACCTAACAAAAGAGAAGGAAGTCTCTATATAAAATTCTTTACCCTTATCCTAGCTCACTATAGTTTCTCATTGAGGGCAATTCCTTGGTAAGTTCTAGTAGGACTATATTATACCTCATCACCTCCTTTTTGATCTTCCTCTTCTTCTCTTAAAGTACCTAAGTACACTCTTGCTGCATCTTCTCACTAAGTCATCAGGATGTCTCCTTTTAACATGTTCGAATCGTCTAAGGCTTAACTCCCTTAATTTAACAGTGTTAGCCACCCCCAATTTGTCTCTTACTTCTACATTACTAACGTTGTTTCTTTTTGTAAGGTTACACTTCTAATGGAGCATCCTCATCTCCGGCACCATTAACTTATGATTATACACCTATTTGATAGGCCATCACTATGCCTTATAGAGTATGGTTGACGTAATTGCTAAATGGTAGAATTTACTTTTTAGCTTGAGTGGTATCTTCTTGCCATATAAAACTCTTAGTGTGCCCCTCCATTTAAGCCACTCTAATTCTATACGGTGAACTATATCTTCATTTTTCTC
>JAOSBK010000009.1:8471727-8488718 GCA_027568895.1 Erythroxylum shatona | reverse complement strand
CATGAAGGTCACACATTATCAAAGAACAATGAGACTGATATGGATATGTCAGTCAAATAAGGCTCAAAATCTCACCGACTTTGTCTACCATTAGTCACTACTCTTCTAAAGATAATGCATATCGACTAATCACAAGAGCAAAAGTACATGCTAAAGTTGTTATGAAATTTTTTATTTAATTCACACTCTAATCATGATTATATAATCCTAGAAGCAATAGAAAATAAGAAAATGTTCGTTTCATTTGTTTTATTCTTTCTCTCATTTTGATTGAAAACTTAAAAACAAGTAAAACAAATAAATTAAAAAAGTAATACGAAAATGTAAAAGAAAAGAAATTTACTTCCTTTGGGTTGCCTCTCAAGAAATGCCTTTGTTTAGGGTCACTGACTCAACTCCTTCTTCTCCTCACGTGACAAAATTGTGATCTTCAGGTATTATAGTTAGTGCCACTTCCATGTGAGGTAGTCCCGGATAGGGCCTTAGTTGATCATCATCCTCATTCAGCGTCTTCCCTATCCTTAGATTCTCAATCCTGACTGAGTCCATACACTTTAGAAATATTTCGAACGTCTCTTCACTTTTTTCTTCATCATTTAATTCCTCTAATCTGTTATGTAAAGGTAAAGAGTTAGTTTTAAAAATAATCATAGACGTAGTACTAACCTTTGGGCCAAAAGATGTGTCCCTTTCAGCTTCGTGCTCCTTCTCAACTTCTTCGACACAAGCAATTTGTTGAGGATTGACCTTAAAATTCTAAAGCTCCTCATCACTTTGTAAAGTTTTCACACAAATGTCCATTGGGTATACCTCGAGTTGACACGACTGCTCCTTTTCACTTTGAGATTCTAGGAGATTAAGTCTTATTGCCATCCGACCCATTTGGTGTTCTATGCTTTGTTGGCTTGCTTTTGTCTTATGTCGAAATTGTTGCAACTGCTACAACATATTTTGTTGTAATTGCTGCATATCTTATTGAAATTGAAAATTGTTAGCAGCAAGATTCTTAACAAGTTCTTCTAAAGAAGCACCTGAATTGTGTTGGGTCTCCGAATCTTGGGCGCTAGACCATGTGTTTTTTGAAAATTGCCCTCCATTCTTCCGGAATTGTAGAGTATTCTGCTACAATTGCAAAGTATTAGCGTTCACAATATTAATCAACTCTTTTAGAGATGAACCGAAGTCTTGATAGGAAGCTTCTAGTCTGTATGAGAATTATTTTGCGTCTTGCAAACTATCATGGTAGTAATTATGATGATTATCCTATCCATAACAAAAATTAGGTTGATCAGTCCAACATTATTATAGGATTAAGAACATGAGTTATAAAAGGTATTATCTCTGTCCATATCGATTTTTTTAAAAAAGGAAACAAAAAATGAAAAGATCACAAAATAATTGAAAAGGAATCAGTTATGAACAAATATATACAAAACACCAATTAAATTACAAACAAAAATTAAAAAACCTCACTCTCCGGTAATGGTGCCAAAATTAACCGCGCGTAGTTATACTAGTCAAAATAAAATAACTAAACCTACTACTATAATAGTAGTGAGTCTAGGTAGATCTCACAGAGAGTGTTTGTAAAGTTTATAAAATGAAATTAACTGGTGTTTAGGTTTAACCAGGAGGGGGGTTTGTTTTCTAAAGAAGAAAATAAAATGAAACTAACTAATAAAAACAAATTAAAGGAAACATGCAAAAAATGATAAAAGTGGGGAATTCGGTGAGGACCCAGTTCTTTGGTTCAATCTCAGCCTACACCATAATTAAGCATATTTCATTAATTTATTGTTCTCAAACTCTCCTAGCAACTATTAATTGTGAGTTAATAATTAACTTGAGTTTTTCCTTAGGTTTTGTTTAATCAAGATACGATCGTTAAGTAAACCTAACCACCGAATAACCTAGGATACGATCTCTAGATTTAATTAGGCAGTAGCATTATGAATTAGAAAAATCGATTAATTAAGGCAATAACTACATACGATGCGTCATTTAACCTAGGTTATGTTATCCCTAATGCTTACGAATCATTAGTCGCTACATATGAATTTCAACATAATAATTACAGATTATATCGAAATTCTAGTAATGGGTTTACAATTAAGCAATTCGATGAACACATTAAAATCATCTTTTCACAATACCCAATGGGTTTATACACAAATAACCAAACAATAACGAAATCTGATTATCCATACATAATACCCAAATCAATTAACATAGGATAACACAATCAATTTCTAATGAGAAAAAGAACAGCAAAATAATTAAAAAAACAGTCGATGTTGCCTTTGAACTAGCGTCAGGACATCTAGCCCTTCATGGGTTTTTCCTGGAAAAATGCTTCAGCCCCCATGTGTAGCCCCACCGAAGACCCCTTCGATTCTCCTTCACTGCCTTATTACGCAACCCTCTCTACTCTTCATTATTCATCGATGGGACAATTAAACTCCTTAGACCACGCTATTATTCACTGTTCTCTCATGCCCCTTTCTTCTCCTACATCTCTTCTCCAATTTCTCTCAGCCACCAAGCTACAACCATGCTATTGCCGCCCCCTCCCTCCTATTATATTCCATGATGTGACAATTTAACTTTAGGGTTTTTGGTCCTAGAACACTGTTCACTCCCTTCTCCTTTTACTGTACATTTTGAATAAAACACATAACATCTGTGCACAACGCAGTGTTTCCTGCGCATAGTGTAGCATTTTTTGTGTTGTGGGCAGCATTTTCCAGTTGTGCGTAGCATCTCCTACATTTGAAGCACAATGTAGCGCACCCCTGCATTTCATTGCCACTTCTGTTCTGCTACATTTTATTCTCTTGTTTCTGTCTTCTGTTGTCGTTTTATGCTTCCAAATGCGGCATGCTTTTAAATTTTTCTTCTTCTTTGTGTTCCATTTTTCTTATCTTTTCTTATTATTTTTTTCTTTTTGCTCCGTGAAGACAAGAAAAAATAAATCTGCAGAAAATGACCTATATGTAGTGCTTGCGACTCACTTTAATTTCTTCTCTTCCAAATTGCACCTAAAATCATATATGAATTAAAGTAAATATCTTAATCATTTTCGTATCATTAATCGCTAAGTGTAAATAATTAAATATATCAACAATTAAACACACATCAATAACCCTAACTTGTCAATTTTAGGAACACTATCATTATACCCATTTTTTTGCATAGTTACATCATCATTTACACTTCAAATCTCAACCTAAACCATCTATATAATCCACTATTTTCAAGCATAAAAAATAAAACAGAAACCATACATTTATTCATAAAATTCTAACACAACTTCAACATCAACCCTACATATCACTCATCTTAATTTAATCATCATACATGTTTCTATTTTAACATGCCATAGAGATCAAAAATCACGTACTTGATTAGCCCTAATTCCACCTCAGTCTTCAAGTTAACTTAATCCTCCAATAAGCAAGGATACTCCAAGATCAAGATGGAAATAGAAAGGGGTTTCAATCACAAAATAAAGACAACTAGATTTTGGAGTGGTAAGGTGTAGGATTTTGGGAAAAAAATCAAGGGTTATGAAACTTATGTGAGTGTGTCATTGGTGAAGGAAAAAAGGAGAAAACCTAAGGCCAAAACATGAAAGAAGGTGGTCTTGCAAGTGTAAGAGACATGGGTGAGGTGTGTGGTAAAGAAGATGGACATGTGTCAAGCTAAGAGCCATGCTATGTGTTTTTCTCCTACACTCCCAATTGTCACTCCCTTATTAGTCCATTTGTCATTAAATCTCTAGACTAATCTCTAGACTATATGTCACTCAACTATACCTCCATTTGTCACTCACTATACCTCCATTTGTCACTCTTTTATTCAAGACAATTGTCACTCTATTATTGCTGCCACATATCACCATCTCATAGGCTTATTCATCCTAAATTCCCATGGATCATTTTATCTTTGCCCTTTAACTTTTTTCCTAGATTAGATGCACATATCATCTTATCAATCACTCTATTGCAACGATAATTTCCCAATTCACTAATTATAATCCATCATATAAAATTCAAGACATAATCAACACAAATTATATCATAATCATTGAAGATCTTTCATCCCCTAGAATAAATCAATTGAGTGCATAAACTATCTTTGCAATGTGTACTAAATCATAATTCATGTATGCATGCGAATACGATGCACGTAAATGAAATGCACTTGATGCATTCTCATACAATATAACTCATATGACTTCATACAACAGTTAAATTCCTAAGTGTAGGAATGGGCTATTACAGTAGAGATATCTTCCTTGAGGTAAAGAGGACTTAAAGAACTCCAATTATTATACTAGAACCATGCACCTACTCCATTTCCTATCTGAAATTTGATGAACAAATAGACAATGAGCTTATTTCTCAGGATCTGGGTAAAGTGCTAGGGAAACTCTTTTCTTTCAAAGATTTGCCATAGCTTGGTTTCCCTAATATAGTATTCATTAATACATTTACTCCAAAGTGATTCTTTTTCCTTGAACAATCTCCAAGTTCTTTTGGTTACTTGCATAGATTGAAAGGTGTCAATTGCTGTGAGGCCTAGCCCCACTTCTTGCTTCTTGCAACAAACCTGCTCTCATTTGATTTTGGCACCCTTAGCATTGTCAATCTTACCTAACTAGAGGAAAATTTTGATTCAATTTTTATTCTCCTTTATAATTCTTTTAAGAAGTAGAAGATGAGAACTCCAGTGTGTGTGGAGATTGTTCAATATAGATATGATTAGCAAAACTCTACCTGTTTGAGACAAAGCTTTGTTCTACTAAAAATTGATAATTTTCTTATGTTTTTCTAGTATCTTCAAACAATCCTGAAATTTCAGTTTTTTTGGGCTAAAGTGGGAACCCGCAAATAAGTGAATGGCATACCTTGGATGTTCAAGTAAAAAATCTGTTAAAGTATCACAGTATTGGTTACATTTAAAGAGAAGTATATTATACTCTTGCATTGATTGATTTTTAATCTTGAGATCTTGTAAAGATTCATAAGGGATTGATGAAGGATCGAGATGCACTCTTGGTGGTTTCCACAAAGCAAAATTAGATCATCTGCAAAAAAAATATAGGATATAAACAATTATTTACATTTATGATGAAACTTGAAATCAAGTCTTCTGGCTAAGTTGTAGTAAATAATCATATTCAATACTTTTATGGAAATGAAAAAAGTTAAGGAGAGAGGATCTCCTTGTCTTATGCCATTAGACCCTCTGAATTGCTTAGTTGGAGCTCTATTAATGAGGATGCTATAAGAAAAGGTAGAAATGTAAGCACTTATCCATTTGATAAAGAAAGTGGGGAAGCTAAATCATTCCAAACAAATAAGGATAAAATTCCATTAAAATCTATCAAATGCTTTGGAGGGATCTATTTTGATAAAAAGAACTTTTGATGGATCTGCCTAAGCTATAATCTCTCATCAAGTCTTGCACCAAGAGAATATTGTCAAAATATATATGCCAGGGATGAATGCTCCTTGAGAATCAAGTATGATCTAGTTCAAATTCTCTTATAGTCTATTATCAATTAGTTTTGAAATCATTTTGTAAATGATATTAGAATAAGATATTGGCTAAAAACCGTTAAGGTAGCTTGCATTGGGTATTCTAGGGATCAATTAAATATAAATTGCATTGATTTCCTTCAATATATTTCCTGAATTCAATAATTCTAGCAATGTACCATGTTTTTTGAAAAAAGAAGGCATTGAAGCCATCAGTGCCTAGAGCTTTCACTGGATTAAGGTTGAACATAACAACTTTGACCTCCTACATGGTAAAAGGTTACTGAAGCTCTATTAATGTTTCCTGAGACAAGGAAGAAGGAGGGTTAATAAAATCTATCAGTCTTAGTAAATTAGAAAGACCAGGAGAATTAGGAGCGCCAATTAAGGATTTAAAGTAACAAACTATTAAATTCCTTAGAGAATTACTATTAGTAAGCATTTGGTCACTTGAATCAAGTAGACAAGTTATCTTATTAAGGCTTCTCCTTGCCAAAACCGAATTATGATAGAATTTAGTTTTGAAGTCCCCTTCTCTCAACTAGGTAATTCTTGCCTTATGCATAATTAATGAATCATGATCTCAAAAAGTTTATACATCTCTAGCTTAGTAGCCTCAGTATTTTTGTATGCAATGTTGTTTGGCTAATCGTAACAAGCCTCCTGAGCTCTTCTCAACTCTCTCTTAGCTTCTTGTTGCTTGATATAGTTGGTGGACTGATCTGCTTTGTAGAAGATTTTCATTTTATTTCTAAGAATGTGAAGTTTCCTCTTCAATTGAAAAGCTTTATAGCCTATGATCTTAATATTCCAAACCTCATGTACCATCTCCATAAAACCATTCCTGCTTGATAGAAAGTTGAAAATTTCGAAAGGAGAATTGTAAGAAGCAGGGAAATTAAGATTAAGCACCTCCATTGTAGAGTGATCAAAACATATGGGGTACCAAAATGAGCATAGGAGTGGGGAAATTAGCTCATTCATAAATTTTTAACCAATATTCTATCCAATTTCTTCCTGATAAGGTAACTTTTATGTTGTTTATTACTCCAGGTGAAAAAGCAACCAAAAAATCTGGGATTAGTCACTTGTAACTTTGTAACAACACCCTCCAATTCTATACCAAGATTTGACGTATTGATTCTGTCTCCCTGAGCTTCTGAGGGATTTAGTATACAGTTCAAGTCACTTGCTATTAGCCAAGGCATATTTATAAATAAATGAATAAAGAGAAACTCCTCCTGTAGCTTAACTCTTTGAAATTCCAAATTAGCTACATAAATGATTATAGTCTCCATCTCATTTCCTATCTCAAAGAGTTTGCACCTGAGGTCAATGAACTCATATGAGGTTCTAATCACTAAGACCTGCAATTTTTGAGTATTACAGGCAACCAAGATTTTACCATTGTAATGATAGTCATGGTTGGATTCATACTTCCTACTTTTCTCCAAAAATTTCATTGAATTGTGAAGTTTATGAGTTTTTATTCTTGTTTCCAAAAGCCCTAACAAAACTGGTTTCTTTTCCATCAAAAGGTCCTTAACAATTTGACCTTTATGAGGCTCATTAGAGCCTTTAATGTTCCAGAAGATCAGAAGTATTTAGACAAAAGAGAGGATGTTTCGTCAATCCCCTTTAGGTTTTCTTCTTTCCTCCCTGATCTTCTGCTCTATGAATGAGTCAATTGTTCTTGTAGCTTTTGAATTTCATCAAGAAGATCTTATGTTTACTTATGTTTTACTCTTGTATATAAGAAATGAATCTCCATTTTTTTACTGCACATTTAGAAGTAGTTTTCTTTCATTTATATAACCATCTAATTAAATTCATCAACCCAAATGGTGAATTAAAAAAAGAAAATATCCTATTCAACTCATTTCAATCATTTAGTGGATTGAATTATTCCTAAGAGTAGATTTATCCTTTTAATTATCGGTGGTTTTCTGATTTTCTTTTACATTGAATTTTTATGTTATTTGTTAATAATAGCCAAAATAGTAATAAAGAATAATCAAAACATTAAAGAAAAAGATAAATAATATAAATAATAAGGAATAGAAAGAAATCGCTTCAATCGTATATCAACATCAATCTTCCTGGAAAAAAAAAAAAGAAGGTTCCACCATAACAATTAGTTTTTTTAATGGTACTAGAAAATGGATTCCGAGAATGGGATAAGTTCCCTTACATACATTTTGTTCTGGCAAGATTCTGTTTAATAGCATGAGTTTTATACTTGATTGGCTTTATGCTTGGTGTAATGTTAAGTTATTCCTAACAACTTAGCTTTCATTTGTAAATAATAACTCTTCTAGCTCTTAATGTATTCTTTAATTTTTAAAAAGAAAAAGACTGAATCAATCACTATAGTGATTTAGTTTTATACCGTTGTATCTAGTTTTAGATTTAAGTCGCTAAAATTTTCAAGTTATCATGAATTGTTTACTTTGTTGTACATCCGCAATTTACGAGTCAGTGCCCAGTCTGTTAAAAATTAATCACAATGAAATGTAGAGTTTTATTGAAGGTAACCTGTCTCCACACAGTCGTTCTGGATGGGGCCACTCCAAATGTGATCAGAGCAGATGAACACATTTATTATCTATTCTATTTTTTGTTACTAGAGTTGATAAAATCTTCGCACTACTATGCTTTATACAATTGTAGCTGCGAGTGTTAACTACTAGAACCTGAGGAAGTTGGCAAGCCCTCATGTTGGCAAGAAGTTGGCAAGCCCTTCTTGGTGCCCCCAAGTTACAAGTGTTTTCAACATTCCCATCAACCACAATTCGAAAGAAACATGCTTCCCGGTTAGTCCAGATGAGATGACCAATCAACTTGAAAATGAAATTTTATTAACTACATATTTAGAGAGCAAATGCAAAAGATGACCTGCCAATGCTATTTATGTAGGCATCATTATTCGTGCGAACTATCCCTTAAACTGAGTTATAAATTCAATTGAACAACACGCAACTTAAAATGATCGATTATACAAACCCATAAAGCCCAGAAGTTGCTCCATATTAACCTTAATATTACCACCAGAGGACTAAACTTGCACGGAGCAGAACCCCAGACAGTTCTCCAACTCAGCCACAATATTCTCTTGCTGGCACCCAATCCTGTAAAACGTAATAAAAAACTATAACTACAATTACCAACGTCGAATAACCTCGTAATCGCATGTTTGCAGTACCAGCAGAAAGAAGAGTTTCTGTGTGACCCTTTATTACCAGTAAAAAGGGCGGAGATTGCTTACAATCCATCACTCTTCTTTACTGTCTAGTCCTTAATCACATGCTAAAAGTCTGAATGATATAGGCAGACCAAGCTTGAATGGGTAATGGGTGTACGGCATAGTGGGCATTCAGGCTTCTCATTGCACCATTCTGTGATGCAATTCCTACACAGTGCAAATACTAGTTATGTATATGTATATTAAAGTATTGTGAGAATTGACAAAACGAACAGGAAAAGAATATGAAAAAAAGATGACGAGATAACCAGCAGAATACGTGACCACATGCAGTAGCAGTAGGGTATTGTCGATTGCTCAGACAGAGTGTGCATTTGCTGGTCCCACTAATTGCATGAGCCTGATTATGCAAAAAGAATTTATTCAGGTGAAAAATACAACCACAATATAACAACCTGAGGTTTCAAAGTTTCCTTTTTTACATTTTAGAAATAGAGCTTCAAAAAAGTTTGAAATATTCAAACAATGCAAAGGTTGTTAAAAAAAAAAAAAGCTGCATATCCTTGCAATGTAGCATAGAATCAAAATTACTCTTGCTAACATGAGGACAAGTGACAGCTGGAATTCAATATGCCAGTAGCAGGACCTACTCAAGACAATTTAGCCTATAGCTCAACTGTAGACAGAAAGAAAATGTATTTATTAATAATTTACCATTATCCAAAACGACACTATTTACAGGATTAGGTGATAGGATCAACAAATACGATCAAAAATATGGCATAATCAAAATGTATTAAAATTAAACATTTTTCATCACAAATCTGCCACAACTCGTGTCCTCAGATTAACTGACCATACCCTTCAACATCAACAAATAAATACTCTAGATGCAATGGCAGTAAGTGATGACTCCAATGATTGGTTGATTTCGAAAACTGATAGTGGTATAATGCCTTTATTTTTGCAGATTGAAGGCTTTGGATAACTGTTAGTAAGGCACTGATGGATTTTGACACCAAGGGCCAGGAAGTTGGCTCAGGAATGTCAGTGCTTGATAACATGTAGAACAAAAGATTGTGTTTATTGATAATTTGACACTATAAAAGCCCATCTTATAGGACTATAATATATATTAGTAAGAAAATTAGGGCCTAAACAAAACTAATTAAATACTTAAGATTTTTTGTTACAAATATGTTAAAGCTCAAGCTCTCTGGAAAACTATTCAACACCAATTTATTAGTATTTTTGTAGCTAATAACTCAAATTTAGGCTGTGAAACGCAGAAAGAAAATCAAGAAGTTTAGAACCAATCAACATACAAATTCTTCTCCAAGAAAATTTAGAAACAACAAGAACATATCTACCTCAACACTGGACATCGAATCTGAGACCCCACTTCCCCTTCCAACTTCTAAGGGTATCAAGTTTCCTTCTTCATTAAACACAGGCAGAGTTCTCCCTGGACAGGAACAGAAAACTTATAACATGGAAGATTGACAAAGGCCACGAAGTTTAAAGTATTAGATACAAACATACAAGTCAAAAATCAATAAAGCTGCCGCAAAATGCAGAAATTTACAGAGTGGTTCTAACAAAATCCTGTTGATTCTTTTCAGATTTAGTACACACTTTACACAAAACAATTTAACATGTTCTCTCATGAAATTTAGAATCCAAGTTCTGGCATTCTGTAATTGCATAAGACTCCAATGGTAGTATCTCGTGCATATTCTTTTCCTGTTCAAAATGTTAAATATAAAAATGGCAGTGGAAGGACATCTACAATAGGAAACTAATACACCAATTAAAAAAAGAACAGCAATTTTCCCAGATAAATCAGATTACAATATCACTAGTACATGAACACAAATTTAACAGTGCACAGGATTGGAAATTTAGCATAAAATATCTATGAATAACCTGTAGTTTGGTGCGATGTTAAGGATGTCTGATGAACTGCAGTAGTAATGGAAGATAAATTGCTTCGACGAAGACCTTCAGCAGCAATGATACATAGCTGAATTAGAAGAAACACACCTAGAATTTGATATCTGTTCAAAAATCCAATTGTCAGAGTTTTAATCCTTGACATCAAATACACAGTTCCACACAAAAACTGATCATGTGAAGTCATCAAATTTATTGAGCTGTAACCAAGACTAGGGTTAGAAGAAAACTACAGTTGTTAAGAGACTAGGGTTAGAAGAAAACTGAGGTTGTTAAGTCATTAAGAACATGAACCTGTAACTAAGATAATAACAGTAGTATGACATAAATCACACCTTGGCCTTTGATTGGATGGCTTTCCAATGAAAACATAACGTATACCAGCTGCACGCTTTGATATATGATAATAGAGACCTACAGACCAAGAACAACTGCAATTTGAAATTACACTAAATAGATTAGTTGGAAAACGAACTACAACATATGATCCATAGACTCATTATCGACCTTCAAAGTAGAAAAACATAAGGTTAGTCCGAAGAATCACTTGCAGAAATTCTCGTGCTACAGGAAGAACCTGAATGCAACACCAACAAATATGTCTCACTTGTTAACATTTATGAAGCTCTAAAGTTTGGCAAAATGTGAATATGTTGTTCTGATAGAGAGCATTCATAAGCCAAAAAATATAAATGGCACATTTTGAGGAAAGAAATCGTTGTGATAGTTATTAAATAAGCAAAAATAAGTATTAAAAAAGACAGCTTAAATGTAATTATACCGTAGGCCATCTCCGAACAATTTGTAACCACAGAGCAATAAATCTCTGTTTCAAGCTAGATATTAAAGAAACTGATGCCACTGACGAGGAGGGAGATGGAATATATGTATTGCCAGAAGATTGTTCCTGACTGCTTCCTGGAGTATTGTTGCCATAGAGTTCTTCCGACAGAGAATCAGCAAGGGCTATACCCTGTGAAGCAGCTCTTGAACTGTAAAAGCTAAAAGCTTCAGATTTAAGAATCTGAAAAGTGAAGAAAAAGTAAACAAAAACAACAAAGAATAGAGCAGAGAAGAGAAAGAAAACAAATCCTGGACCTAATTCTTTCAGCAACATAAGGAACCACTGTCTGATATACAATGAAAAGAGCACGCCTTGCTGGAGTAGGTTGAAGTCCAAACTGACCTGAAACCTAGCAAAACAGTGGTAAGCATCAGAAATGAGAAAAAGAAAAAAGTAGCTGAAAAATATAGAAACACAAGCGAAGTTTGTAGGTATGAATACGAGAGATGAGGACAGAAGAGACGAGTAAATAGAGCATAAACTTGTAGGCATCAATGACAAGTAACGAGTAATTCGGGAATGACAACCACTTAGTCAATCAGATGATCATAAAAGCGACGGATTCATCGAAGCCGCACCTGAGTAATGTCACAATACTCTTCCCCAAGGGTTTGCTGCCCTGCACCTGTTGTCAACACATAATAAAGCATCTGTCCCAGAAGCCTTGTCTGTAAAACCCAGGCCATTCTCCAATGCGTTAACTTTTTCAATAAATGAAATATTGTAAAGGAAAGAGGGACTAACCTCATTCTGATAAGCTAAGGAAACCCTTGTACCTTAAAACCAAAAAAAAAAAAAAGAGAAGAACAACGGAAGATAGAGTTTTATCAGATTGAATTCCAAATGTTTTTATTTATGAGAAAGAAAGCAGAAACTAGGAAGTGGGAAGAAGGAAATGAAGGGAGACCAAAGAGGTGGCGGAAAGCGTCACGGCAGGCATCGTAGACGAAGGAAGCGTAGTGGTCGTCCTTCTCGGCGGCTCTCATAATCTCCGGTTGAGCAGCCGCAGGAAAGCGCCGTGGGACAGTGGAGTTATCATGATGGTGTACACCGCCGCCCAAGGTAGAAGGGCCTTCCATGTAATGTTTCGACAGTTCTTTCCTCTTCTGGATTGCAAATTGAGACAAGAAACAAAAGAGTAGAGAAGTTGCTCCGTGAGGGGAGGATAAGATAAACGAGTAATTAACAGTCTCTTTGTAAACCTTCTCGTTACTTTATTGAATTGAATTCAATTTATATTGTTTGGAACAAATCCAATAATATTATAATTGAATTCAATTACACTATTTGAAACAAATTTAATAATATTAGAATTAAATTCAATTATTTCATATGATACATTTACCCCTAACTAAAAAATAATGTTATTAACTAATAAACATTCACACTTATATAAAGCAACTTATAAACATCAATTTCATTATAAGTAATATCATCAAAAAAGTTTATTATTAAAATGAGAAGAAAAAATTGATTACAAATGATATCAGACTAGACTGAGCTATGAACGACCAGTAGTTCTTTGGCTTTGATAACTACAAGACACTATCAAAATTTGATATTTCATTCCAAATTACGTATATAATATTTTAATCAAATTTATTTAAAATAACATTTAAAATATTTTAAATTTTTCTCAATTTAAAATTTAAAAAAATTTGATATTTCACTCCAAATTACATATGATATTTTAATCAAATTTATTTAAAATAAAATTTAAAATATTTTAAATTTTTCTCAATTTAAAATTTAAAAAACTTAGCAGATTTTAATTAAATATTGATTATAATATTAAATTTTTAAAAAGAAATTAAAATTTATTAAGATCTAAAATTGAATAATCGGAATATAAACATAACTTTTTGTGCTTTGGGTCAAAGATGACTATGAGGATTGGAGAAGGCACATATTAGATAGCGTGAATGACGCAGCCAGAGGAGTTCAATTCACGTGAATAATAGCGTGAATTGAACTTACAAAGGAGGTGGGTTTGAAACCCATGTAAGAATTCAATTCATCTATATTGTTTGGTTCCAAACAAAGGAATTGAATTCAATTACAAGATTGTATTCAATTGCCTACATTCCAAACAGGCTGCAAAATAAAAAATGAAATACTATTGTCTATACATACACACCTATATATAATCAAATTAATGATAATGTCTTAAGGATGATTCATGATACACAGAGCAGGTTGCACCTTACTGGACTTAAGCCCAAGCTTATCTTGGCTTTAGCCTTAATTAAAATTTAGTTGAATTCTAATTGAACTTATGTCTGGTCAATCTGCCTGGACTATATGGTTTAAATAAAATAGCAAAATTAGCTTGAAAAAAGATTATAACTTTTTTTTTTGAAGAAAAACAAAATCATCAAGGACAAAGAAAGGTTAAAAATCTAACCCAAGCTGACAGGCTTGCCCCATACACTCAAATCCTACAAGCCTTTCCCTATCAATCACATTACAGAAAAACTGATCTGACGATAAAATAGAAAATAAGGAAGAGGGACAGCTGTGATAGTTTGCATGTAATAAGGCCACCTTTGCTAATGAATGAGCCGCCTTATTAGCAATCTTACGCGTCCATTGAAAGGACAAGTGAGAGAATTGTTGCTTAAGCGTTTGACAATCAAACGCCAAGATTCCGATCTCTGAAAAACATACCGAAGAAGTTTGAATAGCTTGAACTACTAGCAAGCAGTCCGATTCCAGAATGACCCTGTCAAATTGTTTGGCCTTTAACCATGATAGTGCTTCCCGTATCGACATTAATTCCGCTATGACTGGATCAAACAAAGATGGGTAATTCCCGGAAAGAGCAGCGATAAACCTGCCCCTTGCATCCCGAAGTACAGCGGCAAAACCCGTCGCGTTCTGGTCCTTAAAAATAGACACATCCACATTACATTTTATAAAATCTTCCTATGGTGGACTCTAACCTGAAATGCTAGAGCAAGAAGCATTCTCATGTTCTCTAATCCTCTCAAAACTCCTTCGAGCCTCCTGCCAGTCCTGCATAAAGCTATCAGCAAAAAGAACAATCATCCTGGAAGAAACTATCTTACCTTGCCAAACCCGGAGGTTACGGTGATACCAAATGCTCCATACTATTGATAAAACTCGTTTTAATAAAGATTCTGGCAAGTTGGCTAACATGTGGTCCAGCGTAACATCGACCCCCATATTCTGAATATTAACATTCGCTATAGACCAACATTCCTTTGCTGTAGGACACTCAAAAAGCACGTGGGTCTTGTCTTCATCGTTTCCACAGATGTCACACTCAGGAGAAAGCATAACGCCCTTCCTCCTTAACCGATCTTTACATGGGACAAACTCCCAGCAACAGTGCCATGTAAAATCTTTTATTTTTGGAGGGAAGGGCAAATTCCACAGCCTATTCCACGGTTTTTCCACAGCGAAAGTAGTATTATCGTTGAACAATCTAAGAGACAATTGGTAGCTTGACTTAACCGAGTACAACCCATCCCTATTATAATGCCAAATCAAACGATCAGGGGGTTTTGTCATCGAAATGGAGATTTTGGAAACCCGTCCGACATCATAAGGTGTAAGCAAACCTTCAAGTAGCTGAACGTCCCACCCCGTACCTGACTCGTGAAAAAGCTCCCGCACTTTCATGTTACCCAAATCATGGATTGGGGGGGCCATCCTCATTTATCCATGGATCCTTGAAGACATTACTCAAAGCCCCATCACCCACCCTCCACCGAACCCCGTGACGTAGAATGTCATGTGCGGCAATAATGCTCTTCCAAATGAAGCTCGCATTGGCTCTATCCTTCGCTTCTAGAAAATTGCTGTTAGGAAAGTATCTTGCTTTAAAAACTCTACTGGGAAGCGAATCTAAATAGGCTATAAATCTCCATGCCTGTTTGCATAGCATAGCTAGATTGAAGCAATGAAGGTCCTGGAATTCCATATCCCCATATTTTTTTGGTACGCAGAGCCGTTCCCAACTTACCCAATGTATAATCCTCCTGTTAGTCTTACCCGATCCCCACCAGAAGGAGGTCATCAACTTTTGTAGCTCTTCCAAAGTTCTCGGGGGAGGAGAAAAATGCTCATTCAGTAAACAGGCAAAGCTCAGCTTTTCTATTTTTAAATCCATATTCCTCTTGTGTCTAAATTTCCTCAGCTATTAAATTTATTGCAATAAATGACTGAAGTGAATTTAGGCACAGGACAAATAGAGATTATGGAACAGAAGATTTATTCTAGGCTAAGGTAAGAATTAGAATTAGGTATTTCTACTAAAATATTTGTCTTATCTGAAAATCACGATAGCTGATGATAAGACCGACTTGTAAGGTGGCAGGCATATTTTCAATTATAGTTATAGATGGAATTCTTTTTTGTTTTTTCTTCAAACGAAGAAGGATGGACTTATAATTATTAAAGAACTTATCCAACAACCGTTGACTTGTCAGTAAGTTCATCTAAACCAAAAGTACAGGGAATCGGATTTGCAATGTAGCGAGTATCTTAAACATCATCATTAATTAGTCCACTCCACTTTGTACAGCTAAAAATGACGAAAAATGATTATTAAAGACCTTATCTAACTACCGTTAACATGTCCGTACGTTCATGTTAACCAAATTACAGGGAATCCGATTTTTAATGTAGCGAGTGTTTTAATCATCATCGTTAATTAGTCCACGCTCCACTTTGTACAGATAAAAATTTGGGCAAGACCTTGGGCTTGGGAAACAAATCAGAGCCCAAGCCTGAGGTGCGTTTCTTTAAACTCATAAAAAGACGACAGCCTCATTTTGCTTTAATTTTATTTCTTTGTTTAACCTCACTGTCCGTATCTCTCTCACATCTCAAGTCTAGTTATTCTTATCATATTTTATTCAATCTCATTGTAAATTTAATATAAATATATGTATAAAATTTAATAAAATATAGTTAAAATACTATAATTAAGACAGAGGATTTGACATGTCGACAAAGTTAATGGTCATTAATTGCAATTTAACGCATCATAATGTAAACCTAGTTACTAATTAATAATTATTGCCTGTCTCAATAAACGAACTACCAAATATTAGGATAAGATAAGAATTGGAATTAAGTATTTCTACTAAAAATTATTTATCTATAGTGAAAGCCACGATAATTGATGTTGCAACTTAATTAATAGTGTCCATTCGTCAATGCCGGCACGTTATCATAAGCAATGTTATGAATACCGTATCGGGCTCGATATCGGATTAAGTTCTGAAACAGAACTGTACCGGTACCGGTTAGTACCGAGTATCGTTTCGAGAAATTTTTTAAATTTATGAAATAGTTCATAAAATTTTTAAAAATTGCAAAATAGTCCATATTGGTATATTATGCAGTTGTACTGTATACTTTACTAGTTTACTGTTTACATCAACCATGCTTTCAAAAATCTTAATAATAAATAATAATG
>JAOSBK010000009.1:8449752-8461926 GCA_027568895.1 Erythroxylum shatona | reverse complement strand
GGATGGAGCACATGGAGCAGATAGCTAAGATGAGAGAGGAGATGGGGGACGTGGCAAAGATGAGAGAGGAGATAGAGTAGGTGTCAAAGATTAGAGAGGAGATGGAGCAGATGGCAAAAATGCGAGAGCAGATGAAGCAGGCAGCTAAGATGAGAGAGGAGATGGAGTAGATGGCTAAGATGAGAAAGCAAATGGAGCAGATGACTCTGCTTAGATAGGAGATGGAACAGTTAAAGGGGAGGCTTAATAGTTCAGAGCACCCACGATCGCCACGACATTAGCTTCTCCTTGTCATTTGCTTTCAATTAAAAACATAAGTTATGCACATTGTAATGTTTTTATAATCAATTAAAATAATTGATACGTTATATTATTAATTAATTTTCTGATTGATCAAATTATATATATATATATACAAATTATTTTATTATGAACTGATAATTGGTAACTCTTAACATTATGCATTTATGACAACAATATAAAATTGGAATTTAATTAAAAAATCTCTAACCTGCTATTACCGACCTAAAAAAATTTCGTCGAAAATTTTATATTTATTCACCGACGATAAAACACACCGTCAGTAAATAAGATGACTTTTCTAATTCATTACCTTCAATTTACCGGCAGTAAGTTTTCCGTTGCTAAATGTTACCGACAGAAATTCACGTTAATTATTCCATCATTAAAATTTACCGACGTTGGTAAATTATTCGACCGTTGGTAAATTACCGTCGGTAATTTTAACTACGGTTCTCTTAGCGATGGCTTTGGCCGTCTTCAATTTTCATTGATAATTAATTTTATCGATGGAAATTGATTGCTATTCCATCGGTAAACAACTGATTTTTTGTTGTGTCTGGAAAATAATATACAAGCATCCCACTTGTTTTGAAAATTTTAAAAATTTTTGGAAATTATACAAGGCCCTTCTTCTATGTCATCCCGCATACCTCTTTTCGTTTGAAGTTATTTTATTCTGTTTCTAGAATGGTTCTTTTCCATGCTTCCTCTTTACTTTATGGTTTTGAAAATAAGGTTATGGATGTGTGCATGTTGTTTTAGTTAGTAAAAAACTCATATCATGTCCCTACAACTTCATGTTTCTGAAAATTTGATAAAACATATGCTCTAGGTTTGTGATTTTGTTTGAGGTTTTGGATGTGTTTTCATTGTGTGGCACGGTGCATGTTCACTACTGATGGTGCTAGCTATTTCTGAAGCATTCTCTTTCATTGCCAGAGGCGAGAAATTAAACTAGTGGCGTTAAACGCCCTTGGAGGAAAAGGCAAGACGAGGAGCCTTAGACGTGATGCAGCTAAGAAAGAAAAAATAAAAAAAATCACCAGTGAGAGGCGAAGCAAGTAGCAACAAGGTCAAAAGTAGAGGCAGGTGGAAGAACCCTAATCTGGTTGCATCCCATGAGGGGACAACACATCTGATGGGGACACATCTAGCCAGTCAATGTCTGGTGTTGACTAAGGCGTATGTAGTCCTCATTTAATTTTATTTTTAAAATTTTATGTGTTTTAGCCCTTCCTTTTAATCAAAGTGGTTTAAGTTCGTAATAAATATAGAAAAGTGTTTTTAACTATTTAAAAAATTCAAAAGATTTTTATTAGGAATAATTTTGGAGTTTAGTTTAATTTTTAAAAATTGAATTATTAAATTAAATTAGTTGTAGGTTTTTAAGGATATTCTTTTATAATCCAATTGTGTTGTTAGAAATAATTAATATAATGAGATTATATTAATTTTTATGATATCTAGATTTTTGAAAATTTAAATCTCTCAATTAAATATTAGGTGCGCGTTAAGAAAGTGATAGTTGTCTTTATTTTTAAAAATAAAACTATTTTTTATTATGAGGCTCATTGAGTAACTCAAGGTCCCTCTAACTTGAATATATTTTATTTTAAATTAATAGATCATATTTAAATAAATTTTTATGATTTGGATGAGTCTCATGATGATATGAATTTACATACATGTTTAGGAAAAATATATAAGATATATTTTCGCAAAGTATTGTAACCTAATGAACTTGGGATTTATATAAGATGTGATTGATAAGAATATTATCTACCTAATTCAAATTGAGTTAGTTTTTGAGTGATTCAAGATCCACTTATTTTGAATAGGATCGTAGCATACTAGAAAATTATTTAATAATTTCTCGATTTAATATTGAGAACTATATATTGTTTTAAATAAAATAGTGCTAGTAACAAAATATTTAATAAAGTCCTTATTTTATTTGGTTCTTGGGCTTAAACTAATACTTACTCTTTTTATGTTTGACTCATATGATGAATATATGGAACTTAATTCCATCACTCTAGAGATTGTCTTAAGTAAGTACATCTTACGTTTTATAACAAAGGACTCTAGGTACTAAGTGTCAATCCTATAGAGAATATGAGTACTATTAATAACTCTTCATATTATTTAACTAATAATTGAGGTGATATTAATAAATCATATTTAAAATAAAAGAAATAAACTACAATCAAGCCAACACAATTAAAAAAATAAAATGAAAAAGGAATAAAAATAAACCAATAAATAAATGGTACATAGAATTCTCACATAAAAACTTGTCACATAATTATGATTTCACTAATCAATTTAATCTAAAGTTCATTAGACCGTAGAAATTTCTCAATTATGCTGGGTTGATTAATTGAAATCTTTTTCTAATTAAAACCCCTAGTATCACATTAATCATTTTATAAATTTCACTATTAGATTTAACTTTAATATGAATTATTTATGTCAACCTATCTTTAGGTTTGCATACAACAACTTTCAATTATATTATAACTATTCATACTTTAGATTTCTCAATCTCAATTGCATGAAATCATACATCAATCAACATGTTGGAAATATTAATTGATGGATAAATAAGAACACATAATTGAATCTTAATGAAATGAAAATGTGGTTTAGTATACTCATAATGAACAAATAAAGAAATAAACAATGTAATATTAACTTAGCATAGCTAACCTTTACTAACTATCTAGACAAAATAAGACAGGAAAATTCACAACAGGCCGGTAATTATTAGCATGGCAACTCTGATTAGTGGGGGTGGTACTATGACACCTAAAAGACCTTTTGGTACGAGGGAATAAGAATTCTATTCCTAACATATTCCTCAGTAATTATTAAGCCTATGTTTGGTTTAAAAAAAACACATAATACGCATTCCACAACAATATGTATTCTTCGATTTTAAAGAATAGGTAAAACCGACTGATACCTATTTTTATTTAATCGACGAATCTAAATCCTCTTCTACATGTAAACCTTGTTACTTTTTTACAAACCTATCCTTCTTCAAGAACCCTGCAACAGCTCAAGGACCTTGCTTTTATCAGATCCAGCTTCACCGCTCTCAAATCCTCTGTTTCCGTCAAAACCTATTTCAGTTCTGAGATTGTTTCTCGTAAGGCTATGGATTTGTTGCTCAAGCTCGACTCTGTACATGTATGGTAGTTGTGGGTCTTTTGGTGATGTATAAAGTTCATCATCCTTTTCTGTTTTTCAATTTCTAGGATTTTTTAGGGTGGTGATCCTATGATCAGAGATGGAAACAGGTCAATTAGTAGAGATTTGATCAAATTCTTGGAGTTCATTAATGAGCTAGTTGTTAAAAGACGTGGGATTTCACACAAATCTACGAAGAACACATCTAGGGCTTTGCAATTAAGTCATGGTTGTGGAGATTTGACTGAAAAACAAAAGGAAATAATGGAGAATTTGAGAGGTAGGCTTGAGAAAATTAGTGGGTTTTCTAGGGTTTGCGAGAATGATGGAGAAAATGTGGAGCTTGAAGGATTTGTGAATATCATTGAGGAGGACGATCCTGCAGTGGAAGATGTTAAGCTTTCCAATAACAATGGAGTTCCAGTGAAAAGAACCGTTGCCCAAAATCTACCGAGAGTGAAGAAAGCTATTACCTTTGCTGAGAATAGGAATGTATGTAGGCTTTATGATGATTCCCATGAGCTGATCTTAAATGAGGAAGGTAATTTATCTGGTGAGAGTGATTCTAGTGATGGAAATGGAGGAGGTAGTGAGGCTGATTACCTTCAAGAGGGGAAGGGAGTCTCTAAGGTGATCGAGAACGATGAAGAAACAGGGTAATAAAGTTAATAATAATCATAATAATTATAATTATAATTATAAAAGTTAGTAATAATAATAATAATAAAGTTAATAATAATAATAATAATAATAATAATAATAATAATAATAATAATAATAATAATAATAATAATAATAATAATAATAGAAGTTACTAATAATAATAATAAAGTTAATAATAATAATAATAAAGTTAATAATAATAATAAGAAGAAGAAGGACATTTTGGTCTTTTGTTACTTATTCCTTTCTTATTCCAAGTTTAAATTTTCAAATCAAACACTGAAATAGAAATTCTCTATCTATTCTGTTCTGTGAACCAAACAAAGTAATACGTATTCTTTTATATTCCTCATATTTTCTATTATTAGGAATAACTATTCTATTCCCTGCCTATTCTATTTCGTGAACCAAACAGGCCGTAAGTGTCTCATGATCAGTATAAGCACCTCCTCCATCCATTAATTTTATGCCTCTAACTACTCTACACACTTTTCCAGATCTCATTTTCCCTCTCTAACGGGACATTGCACTCTTAGAATCTTCCTTATATATCTCTCTAACTAGGCTATCTTTAGTTAATCATAATGTGGAGATGTGGAAAGCTTGTTAGGAGTGCCTCTGTTATTTGAGGAGATGTCCTGATGCTCAGATACTATTGAAGGCCATTGTGGGGAATCTTACCTAGGCTATTGCTCTCGTATATCAGGGTAATCGCTCTTCTTCTCTATCTACAGCCACAAACTCCTAAGCTACCATTAGAATATGAATGGTCCTTGCTAACTTGACCTCCTTCAATTGCTCTTAGTGTCTCCAAGCTAATAGGAACTATATGCCATGCCAATGTCATCCCAGATAGCCACTCTTGTAGTCCTATGCCTCAAACTAATCTAGTTATGTATAAGCCCATACAATAGTTTGGTGGCCTAATATTTGAAGAACTAAGCTAAAGCATATCGAAGGTGGATAGGGACCTCTCTATCATGCTATGAAGGTAGAACATATCTACCTTCCCCAACACTTTGGTTTTGTCTCCTCTCCTACTGATTGTGTGGCTAATTAACATATACGCGTATCTCACTGCAGGGGATATCACTTTGAACCTTGTTAGATTGTAAGATCACTATTAGGTAATGTTCTCCTTCTCATTAAATCTTAGTGGGGAACACATCAGTATACTCCTTAATTGTGACATACTCCTCTGTGTATAGGCCTATATAAAGTGAAAACGTGGTATAGATCATACTATTTCTTTAAGTACTCAACTCTACAGTGTGTTATCAATGTCCTAGGTGTAATGTTGCTTTTCTATAGTAAAGGTGATGAGGTATTAAATAGTCAACTCTCTATAAGCAGGTTCATCAATCACAAAGAAGTTATCCCATCTACCAACACTAATCAACTCTCAAACTTCCTGAGTAAGTTGGATATAATCAAGCAACGGCTAATTGATGTTAAAAGGATTCAACCTTAATCCTTTTAGCTACACAATGTAATTCGCTACTATGAAATGTAAGTTGTGCAAGCTCTGTCTATCTGGGTGGTTATTGCAAATTACCCTCACCCTTTTGCTTCTTCCTTGTTACTTCATTTCTCACCTTTGATGTGGTATATTTTTTCTCTTTGTCATTATTCCCTGAAATATGAAAATAAACATAATTTGCTAAAATAGAGGAAATAATATATGTTAATCAAACCACGACAAATAAACACCAAATTATAATCCCATAATCAATTGGTTATGGATTGATAACAAAAGCAAAATTAAATTAAATTAATCTTAAATTAATTTATAAATTTCATAATATAATGGCGTTAACAACCTAAAAACAACAAGTAGCACTACCTGATCTCAATTAATTAAAAAACTTGCAATTATTATATCTAGACACCTTAATTAAATCAACCAAACCCCAACAAAATAAAATTACCTAAGTATTACTTAATTAAACAGCACAAAAGTCTAAGAAAAGTGTAAAACATGTCAAACATAAATAATTACACATCCGAATTCATAAAAATATCAATTAATAGCTCTAAGGGATTTAAATCTGAAGAATAAATCCAAAATAGTTAAAAATTTACTAGAAAATTCAAATTCAATATGTAAAATAACCTAAGAATATCAATTATGCCCTTAAAACCTTTCCAATCACATAGGTAATCCTAAAAAACTCCACAACACCAAAAATATGGATTCTTGCCCCTAATTTCCCCAAAATGATTCAACAACCAAAGAAAATTGAAATAAAACATAAACACACCAAATTGCATATAGAATTGTTAACCTTATTAGAGTGCTAAAAATGAGTAGCATTCCCTTTCTATAGACGTGAAGAGAACTTGGCACTTATAGTTCAACTTAGCAATTTCGTAAAGGCTTATGTCTTTTTTCCTTTTAGTTATTTCCATAGCTTTGTAAAATGAAAGTATCTCTCTATATGAGAGTAGGCTGATAGCCTAGAACTCATTGTAATGTTGATTTAGTTTTATCTATAGTTAAATCATCATTCATTTTTAAAAAAATTAAAAAACACCTTCAATAGGTTAGAGGATGGTTTTCACATAAGGAAGGAGTGGATGAGCATCGACTAGAGGAGAAAAATGAGAGAGAAAGTAAAAAAATGGGATTTTGGTTGACAAAGTGCGATTTAAAGAAGATTTTACTTACACAGTTCGACGCAACTATATAACTTCCCTATTTTAAACAAATTAGGGTTAATTTTTAATGAACAAAGGTGTATTGGGTTATAACATTGGCATACAGTGTTTTTACATGTATCTCAAACATGTCATGACAAAGATTAGCATGGGTTAGAATATGGACATGTATCTAGATCATGTTAAAAAATATGATGATAACTTCACAGGTGTGTTGATATTAAAATTAAAATGTCTAAAATCTATATAACCACTGATATAAGTTTGTTCGTGACTGTGTAACTTTCTATAACTTTTGGAAAAACAATAGAATAGAGAGAAAGAATCATCATGGCCTCCCACACGAGTGTGTTATTGGTTATATATATTACTATTTCTTAAATAACTTACCTAGTTCTGTCAACATGGGCATGCTGATTAGTCTATATGTGACTTAAAGGAATTTTCCAACAACACAGTCAGTAACATGAGCATATTAATGGGCATGTAACTCTTTATAATTGTTTAACTTAACCATTATTTTCACTTATTATCACCTACAAATCAACACGTATACCTAAAGCATAAAAGACTAAAATGGCACATTTATAACTATGAAACCAAGTTAACATAGATATAAGTTAAAGCACATAAACTAAAAGCTAAAAACATATAATAAAACTAATTGAAAAAAAAATTAAAAGCTTAGGTTGCCTACCAAGGAGCACTTGTTTAATGTTATTAGATTGATGTTCCTACTTCAACTTACTCCATCATAATTTTAGACATTAAACTCTTTTATAATATGCTTGTCAGAATCCCTTCCAAGGTAGTACATCAATTGATGTTCATTTACCTTAAATTTACCTTTTTGGATGGGTTACCTCTATAGTGCCATAATGAAAGACTCTTGACTAAGAAGGGTCTAGGCCATCTATACTTTAACTTGCCTAGAAAAAAATTAAGTTTGAATTTATACAAAAGGACTTCATCTTCCTCCTTAAATTCTATAGCTTGCTTAATCCTTCCATCATGATACCTTTTTGATCTTTCGTTACATAACTTTGAATTTTCATAAGCAATCATATGCCATTCTTTAAGTTCATTCACTTGGAATCCACTTTTCTCACCTGTAAGATTGAGATTAAAATTAAACTTAATTGTACAATATGTTTTATGTTCAAGATCAACAAGTAAATGACATGCTTTACCAAACACTAACCTATAATTAGTGCAATCACTTTGAGGAGTGATAGGAAGCTTGAGGACTTAAAAAAGACCACTCAAAGGATGGATAGTGAAGAAGAAATTGAGAATGAGCTTGAATACCAAAAGGATGCCTCATCTAGCTTAAAGGAAAATGTCAAATCCCCAATTCTTGTTAAGAATAACCCTCCACCTTTCCCTATCATATTAGCAAAGTTAGATAAGGGAAACAATGATAAGGAGAACTGGGAAATATTTTAGAAGGTTGAAGTGAACATACCATTATTGGATGCAATCAAATAAGTACCAAGGTATGCAAAATTAGTTAAAGAATTATGCACCAACAAGCAAAAGTTGAAAGGTAATGAAATGATTAGGATGAGTGAAAATGTTTATACAGTCTTACAAAGGAGACTACCTCCTAAGTTTAAGGATCTAGGCATGTTCACAATTTCTTGTAAACTTGGTAACACTATAATTAAACAAGCCATATTAGATTTAGGATCATCAATTAATGTTATGCCTTGATCCCTTTATGCTTCTTTAAATCAATACTCTTTGAAAAGAAATATTGTTATCATACAGTTGGCTAATTGCTTAATGCCTACCTAGATGGATTAATTAAGGATATATTTGTGCAAGTGAATAAACTAATATTTCCTATAGATTTTTATCTAGTGGATATAGATGATGACATTTCCCTTAATTCAACACCAATCTTGTTAGGGAAACCTTTTCTTTACATGACCCAAACTAAGATAGATGTTCGTTAAGATAGCCTCATAACGGAATTTGATGGGAAAGTTATCCATTTCAATATTTTCAATGTCAAGAAACAACCTCAAGATGGCCATTCTATTTTTGCTATTAATGTGATTAAACTTTCAATACAAGAAGATTGTAAGCAAAAGTGTACAAATAAATTGGAAGTAGTTTCAATTAAGGAGAAGACCAAAGCTTTCTATATCTTGAGAAATAGCTTTGTTATTGGTCAAAAAGTGCTTCTTTATTGTTGTAGATAAAAACTATTTCCATGTAAGTTACATCTTTATTGAGTCAATCCTTTTATGATTACTAATGTTTCTCCCTATGGCGTTGTAGAGATTAAGAGTTTGAAAGCAAGACAAGGAAGATATTAAAGGTGAGTGCTCATAGACTAAAACCTTACCTTGAAGAATTTCAAGTGGAGAATACATAGTTTATGATCTTTGAAGATCAAAATTTTATCACGTGATATGAAAAACATGGAGGCAAACTAATGATAATAAACAAAGGCACGACTTAGGAGGTAACTCAAGAAGAGTTTGTTCCTTTTCCTTTACATTTTCCCTTTTTTTTGGTTGAATTCTCCATTTATTACATCTAATGTTACATTGGTGACAATGTAAATTTTAAGTATGGTGGAGGAGATCTTGTTCATTATGTGTTTTAAGTTTGTTTCTTATGTGTTTAAGTTTTTTTGCATGTTAAAAAACAAACATTTTATTTTTTTATTGCTTATATGATTATATAGTTATAATTAATTAGTAGAATTATCTGAAAAATTTTGGCAAACTTAGGCATGTATTCTTACTTTTATGGTTGGTTGATGTACATTTCTTTTAGTGACTAGTGAATGGACATAAGCTAGTGATATATTGAGTCTTTAGACTGACACATCCATATTAGTCTCATTGTCTTTTATTCACATATGACCTCCACGACATGTTCATCTTGACTTTGCTTTAATTTTCTTTTTGATTCAGCATTTTTTGTCATATGCATTAACATGAAATGATATAGACATTATTTTTATAAGCTACATTAGTCGAATAGCCTACCTAATGACATGATTCATCCTGTTGTTAAGGTCTTTAAGTTTTATTAGTTTACGAGCCTTTAACTTAAACAAAATTTCTAACCCAAGCCTTAAAACTAGTGGAACATTTATGATTTTCGATGTTTATGGATCCAAAAGAGAATAAGTGTGGGGGGTGTGCATATATATGGGTTGTCATAATTGATGGAATGTGATTTTTAATGCTTTTTAATGAGTTCCATTGTTAATGTAGTTCCTTTCAATTTTTTTGGCCTTTAAAAAGGAAAAGAAAAGAAAAGGAGAATAAAAGAAAAGAAGTAACGAGGAGGAAAATCATTTATTTTACAAAGTAATTCATGTTAGTCTTTCCTTATAAAGTTGTATGGAATGGATGAATTGATTATGATGCAAATAAGGTAAAAGTTGTTGTGAAGGGTGACTCTTTACAGTTATAGTGTATTTTTTATCATTATTTTTATAAGTGATTTATTCTAATTATTTATGCTTCATGTGGTTTATGGTGTGAAGGATCAAATCTAATATATGAAACAAAGTTTTTGCATTCATGATAGTTGATGGCACCTATTTTTAAATGGATGTTAATTTTTGCAATTGATACTCCATTAAGTGTTTTTTCTTCTTCACTAGTTTTTATGGTTTTTGAACTACAAGATCCAAATACTTCTCACATTAACCTTTAAACCCATTACAACCTTGAAAATTCATTTGATTCATGATTATACATTTGAATTTTAGTGGTGGAGAACTAAAATAATATGCAAAGTTATGAAATATCTTGATTATGAAAGGTGTTCGATTTTACTTGTAGATTTATCTTATTTTTAAACATAACTTGTCAAAGTATACCCATAGATTTCTCAGTTTTTAAAGGGAATGATTGTAGACTGATCATGAGTAAAAGCATTGAATGTCTAATTCTTTCTATGGTTTTGAAAATTTTTCCTTTTTTCCTTTCACTATCCATCTTAGGAAATATTAAAAAGGAGGAAAAGTTTTGTTTTTAATTTTGATTTTTAGTTTTACTGAGGAGGATTAAAAGCTAAGTGTGGGGGAACTTGATAAATTCTTAATTATTGAAATATGTATTTCTTAATGTGTAGTGATTAATCTTATGTTGCACTTAAGATACATATTTTGGTTCATATTTTGCTTTAGGTACAAGTTGTAGGAACAAGAGCCAAAAATAACCAAATCTTAGAGTTGTTATATTGATGTTTGATCTTGTTTGTCTTCTTGGAGTAGTTTGCCTTCTTGGAGTAAGAAGGAGATGAATTATGGTGAATATGGGACAAAAAATGGAATAATTAGAGTTATTATAACTTACACAGTCATGTGAATGGGTAACACATTGGAAATGTTTACAAGCTTGAAGATGTTGTTTGCAACCCTAAGACCTACACATCTGTGTAGAGACTTACAAGGTTGTGTAGGTTACTTACACGATGGTGTAAATTGGCTTTGTATTTCTCTAAGACCGTGTAACTCTTTGATTTTTGAAAAATTAATATACATGGTCACTTATATGCCTATATAGCTAACCATGCATAACCACATAATCCTAATTTTGCACTATAAAAAGGCATTTAAAGGCCAAAAAGGGTATGAAGATATTACAAACTCAAGAGGAGGCAAATTCATTTCCCTTTGGAGAGCTATGAGAAGGTAAAGTTCATTTTTCATTTCGAAGGGGATATCAAGGTTGACGAACATGATTAGGCATTGATTAATCTAATGATGTTGTTCTTAAATCTCTTTTGGGATTGAATATGTTATTTTCTATTTAATGTTTTTAATTTATGTATGAATAATTTAGATAGGCCAACTAGATTGTTCATATGTGGATTCATTGCTAAAATCTTGATTTTGATATGTAATCATTGTACATTTAATTCACTTATGGTAAACTAATGGTCAAACATCATTAGGGATAACATAGCATAAGTTAAATTACTCAAGCTTATATGGTTCTTGCCTAGATCAACTTGTTTTCCTATTTCCTAATGTGGTTGTCACACTAAATTTAGAAAGCATATTCTAGGTTGTTTGATAGCTAGACTTAATTAAAGAACTTGTTTTAATTAGATACAACTTAGGGGGAAATAGGATTAATTGAGCTTTTTATTAATCTATGGTTAATAGTTTCAAAAAGAGGTATTATAACAATATGAAGATTGATTTTACACATTTGTGTGAAGGTTAAGATTGAACCGCAAACTAGATTTGAAACCCATTGATTAATTTCATTAATTTTGTACTGTTTGATTTAATTTGTCTTCAATAGTTTAGTTTTACTTTATTTTTGTTAATTGCATCCAACAACACCCCAACCCCCCACCCCCCACCCCTCCCAATTG
>JAOSBK010000009.1:8425194-8449652 GCA_027568895.1 Erythroxylum shatona | reverse complement strand
CACAAATTCTCTATGGGTATGATCCTTTCTCACCACTACTATAAATTTAGTTATACAAAGTTAGGTTTTAACTTTTAGTGTGTTTGACTCGTATTAACTAGCTCCTCTCCACTTCATAACATTATCGCATTCACATGGTTCCTCAAATTTGGTTTGGTATATATAGATAAAACACCTAACACTTTGATTGTATGGAGGTAAACCTTAGTTGAAGCCACAAATTTTATAAGAACTTCGTCAATATGTTGGTACTCCTTTTGTTATAGTTGTTGTAAAAATCTAAATGAAGTGTAATCGTTCCATACAAAGTCCTAATAATTGCTACACTTTGGATTATAAGTATTCTCATATGAAGTGTCTTAAGACTAGTTCTCCATACAAATTGGATGTCCCTATATATAGTCCATGGTTGAACATTCATGATTAGGGTGGTTACCCCCACAAATGTCATAACATGTCATATATGTTAGTTAAGCTTCCAAAATTACCATAATAGATGACATACCATAATTCCCCTAAAATCATTGCCCTCTCTATGTTTTCATTTTATTTTGTGGCTATAATAACAAATGTCCAACTCCTATGAACAAGCCATATCATAATATCAAAATAGGGAGCTCTAAGAATAACTAAATAAAAAGAAAAAGAAAAAATAAATACAAAAGAAATAATGGTTAGATTAATAGAAGTGAAGGTTTCCTAATATCCTAGTCTATAAAAATGGTGTCAAAAACTTGGTGGACTCATATAATGATTGTATGTAACTTAATTCCTTTATAGATTATCTAAGGCAAATGCACCTACCGTTCTATAGTATAGGACTTTGAATACCAAGTGTTGATCCTACAAAGATTGTGAGTACTAGTAATAACTCTTTTCTTATTATCTAACCAATAATTGAGGTGATATTGATAAATGAGATTTAAAATAAGAGAAAATAAATATCAATATATTCAAATAAATGGAAAGAGAATGAAAAATTAGCCAATAAATAAGATGGTACCTAGAATTTGAATTCCTCATAGGACTTCTCATGCAATTAAGATTTCACTAATCAATTTAACAAAAATTTTATTAAACCATGGAAATTCCTCAATTATACTAGTATCAGCCTCAAGACTATTAATGCCTAATTTTAGGTTGATTAACTGAAATCTCTTTTTACTAAAACCCTTATAATCACATTAATCAATTTATGAACATCAATATTATATTTAACCCTAATATAAAAAAATATGTTGAGCTATCTTTACGTTTGCATACAAATATTTTTAATTATGTTATATCTATTCATACTTTAAATTTTCCAATCTCAATTGCATGAAATCATATATGAATCAATATGTAGTAATCTAAGAATAAATAAGAACACATAATTAATTCTTAATAAAACTAAAGAATAAATTAACTTAAAATGAAATCACTGCGAGATCCATCTTGTCATTCATGTAATCCAGATACTAAAAGGAATTTAGATCATAATATAGAAACAAAATATTAAAACTAAAAATTAAAAATTAAAAATGACATAATTGAAATTCTTCAAATCTATAAAAACTTCATTCTAGATTTATGATTTTTTTTCGAAAGGGATTTTCTTGATTCTTTTTCATGCTTTATATCATTCTACGATTTCTCAGTATGTTTTCCCAACCTCTTCTTTCTTCTACCACTCAATATTATCTTTTAAAATTTGAAATTTAGATTCTAAAAGTTACATAGGCATCAACATAGGCGTGTTAATGGCTCTGTTCTTCAAATAAACGTGCATCACTTTTCAAAGCTAAAATATGCTTAGATATATGTGTGTACCATCAATATGACCTTCTTACTACTCAACATAGGTGTATTCCATAAGGAACACTTAATACACCTCAAAACTCACAAACACGGCCATGTATACTATCATGCACTCAATAAATCAATCAAAATAGCTCCTAATTACTCCAAAGTTTTCTGAATTTGTTCCTTTATGCTCGAAATGAGTGGATTAGACTATATAAATAAAATATAAACAACTTAAGTATGAAAATCAATCAAAAATCACCATTTATTATATATCTTTTAGATGTTAGAAAAAAATGAGTACTAGTCAATCCTTAAAGAGCATCATAGATGTTGACAAGCTTACTATACCCAATTTCTCATACTGGTTTTGTAACTTGATAATTATTCCTAAGAAAGAAAAGAAACTATATGTTTTTTATACTATTATTCCATTAGAGTCTAGTTTTGGATGTAACTAATAAAGTTTACGAGAGATATCAATGTTATATTAATGATATTAAATAAGCTACATGTGTGATGTTGACTATTATGTCTCCCGAGCTTCAGAGGAAACATAAGAACATAGATGCTCCTGCTATAATTTTACATCTTAATAAGTTGCTTGGTGTATAAAGTAGGGTAAAGAGATATTTTTTTAAAACATTATTTCATTGCAAAGAAGGATTTTCGATAGAGCTACGCATACTAAAGATGATTGTCTATATTGAAAAATTAAGCCAATACCATGATTTAAGCATTGATATGTCGTTATAATCTCTTAGTTAGATCTTTTACACGGTTTGATATGAACTTCCATATGAACCAAAAGTATCTGCCATTTCCTAAACTACTAAATATGATCAAGATTGTAGACGGACACCTTAAGAAGGAATACATTTATGTTTTTATTATAGATTCTTCTAAGAATGGCTCTAAAAAGAATAAGAATAAGAAATAAAAGGCTTTTGCTAAATTACTAAAGGTAAAAGGTGGTGTTAAAAAGAACAACAATGATAAGGGCATGTGTTTTCTTTGTGGAATTGATGGACACTAGAAAAGGAATTGTAAAGCTTATCTTAATAGCTTGAAACCTAAGAAGCTTAAGGACTCCTAAGGGCCTAAACATGCTAGCAAGCTACTTGGGCAAGCCCTTATAAATCAAGGAAAATAGTTTTATAAGAAAATGTGTTGGTTTTGCAAGGATATGTATCAACATGGACATTTTGAATAAACTGACTGCAAGCTGAAAACACACTTAAGGAAGATAAAGTGTATGTTATTGATCAATAGAGACCACCATTTAGAGCTCAAGGATAGGAATGGAAACCTATAAGAAGAGTTTTATAAAAAGGGGATAACTTTGGGATAAGGGGCTAAGAGGAAGTTAATCCAAAAGTTACTGACAACCTTTTGCTTGTTGAAGAAAGCCCTCAATCTCAAGTGGATAAAGACAATACCCTCGCTAAGAAAGAGCAGATTTTAACACCAATCAAAAGAACTGAAAATATCCTTATAATTTCTGCACCACTTCAACTCTAATTTCTATACAAATGGAGGGAGAGCATCCACAAGTAGGAAAAATGGAGGAAAATTTTGAGAAGATGCAAATAAGGAGATTTGTAAGTGCAACATAAAAAGTTCCCAAGGTAAAGGTATTCTGAAATGATTCTTATTATTTGGAATGTGAGGAGACTAGACTGCCCATCTAAGCGAAATGCTTTGAGGAATTTATGTTAATTAAGGGGTTAATTTGTTTTATTAAAAATAAAATTAAGAATGAAAATCTGAATAAACTGAACTATTTGGGATTGCATTAGAAATTACTCTCTAACCATCAATCCCATAGCTTTGAAAGGATTATCATTTACTACAATGATGATATAGTGAAAGTGAAGCAACTAGAGGAAAATGAGCAGCGTATATATTCCAAAATGATCTTTAAAATGGAGAACCCTTTTACAAGTGAAGCCTTTGTTTATGGTTTCAACATAACTTTCCGAAGACATGATATTTGGAGTACCTTAAAAAGGTTTAAATAATATTGTTTATGGCCATGACTAGTTTTTGGAGACTTTAACACCACACTCTACACATCAGAAGTTAACTATAATATACTCAATTACAACATGGATCTATTTAAATGAACTAGGGAGGTAGAACTAACTAACCTTAAATTTGAAGTACACAATTTCGTATGGAGCAACAAGTAATCCTTTGGATGGTTTATTAGAAAAAAAAAACTAGGCAAAGTAATGGTGAATATGGAAAGGTTAACACTATTCTTTGAAAGCAAAGCTCTCATCATGGATCCTAGCTTCTCTAATCATACCCCAATCAAGATAGAAAATATAATCACAAAGGTTATATTTAAATCCCCTTTCCAGTTTAATAACTTTCTTGTCAATGTTAAAGGTTTTCAGAAGACCATAAATAGAAGATTGGACGAAGCAATGATTGGAACAAAAGAATTTGTATGCTTGCAGAAACTAAAACCAATTAATCAAGAATTAAAACTTTTAAATGCCAAAAAAGCCATAATGCTAAAATGGAGATTGAAAATGCTAGGAAAAACTCCTTTATATATAAAAATCAATTAAAAATAGACCTAGAAATCGGGGCTTATTAAATGACGAGAAAAAAGAACTCAATTTTTTTTTGCAAGTGTTAGATAACCATAATTTTCTGATCCAACAAAAAGCTAGAGTGAACTAGATAAATAAATGAGATAAGTGCTAAAAATTTTTCTTCAATGCTCTCTTAGCTAGAAGAAACTATAACAGGATATCCTCCATATCTGATGAAAATGGTGATATGGTTTGTAAACAAGATGATATCAGAAGGGAAGTAATGAAATCTTTTAAATGTATTTCAGCATCTGAGAGGCCTACAAGCTCCTATTTGGAATCTCAAAGGCAATTTATTCCTATTAGAATCTCTAAGGAAGCAGCTACCAATCTAATTAAACCGGTAGATGACATGAAAATTAATAAAGTTGTGTTCAAAATGAATGGAATAAAAGCTCCAAGACTAGATGGACTTAATAGCAATTTCTATCACAAAACTCCAAAGACAACTAAATTTTTAAAAGAAGTAATGCATGAATTCTTTAATAAGGGAGTTCGACTGAAAGAAATCAACCAGACTTACTTATGCTTAGCTCCTAAATCCTCCAATCCAACTTCCTTTAGTGATTTTAGGCCAATTGCTTATACCAACTTCCTTTACAAGATCATAGCAAAGTTGTTGGCTTACATATTGAAATCAGTATTGAATTCCATTATCAATGGAAACCAATGTGCATTTTTTAGCAGTAGACAAATTGGAGACAACATTATGTGCAGGAGCTTATAAATGGATATGCAAAAAAAAAATCTCCATAAAATTGTGCTATTAAGGTGGATCTTTTTAAAGCATTTGATAGTGTAAACTGGTCCTTCTTGTAGAAACTTGAAGTACTAAATTTGCCAAATAAGTTCATCAATTGGATCAAAGTATGCATTACTTGTACCTGCTTTGATATTCTAATTAGTAGCTTAAAAGGTCTATTACAGAGGGACCCCTTCTCTTGCTAGTTATCCCTCATTTGCACGAAAGTCTTTACTCTTTTGCTGAAGCATAATATCTCAACTTCCTCTTACTTTAAGTAACACTCCAAATGCAAGTTAGTTTCTCTATCAAGCTTATGTTTTGCAGATGACCTCATCATGCTAAGTAAAGCTGACTTGAACTTTGTCTCCTTATCAATGAACTCTTTGCAAAAATTTATGGAGCTATCTTATCTTAGGATTAATCTCCACAAAAGCCATTTTATCATATCAAAGAGTGCTTCACATGCACATCATTTTGCTTAAATAACTAGAATGACCAAAAATAACCCTCTTCTTATATATCTGGGACTCTCACTCTCCATCAAAAGACTTAGATCTAGGGATTGTTTCCCTTTGATTGCCAAAATTCATAAAAGACTAAGTGTATGGATGAATAAAGCAGTGACTTATGAAGGGAAGTTACAACTTTTAAAATTTGTTATATCCTCAATGCATATATACTAGTGTTCCCTTCTTTTCCTTTCAAAGGGTCTTATCAAGATTATGGAAAGGATGATGAAGCAATTTTTATGGAAAAATTGGGATGAGAGGAGAGAAGTTACAAAAGTAAGCTGGAAGGATGTTTGTAGATTAAAATTAGAAGAGGGAGGGTTGCGATTAAAAGCTATATAGCAACAATAAATTTCTAATGTTAAAAAGGATATGGGGAATTTTAATAGACAAGGAATCATTATGGATTAAGTGGTTGCGTAGCTATACACTTAAGGGAAACAACCTATGGGCTGTGGTTCCAAAAGCCTCACATTCTTGGTTTTCAACCAACTGTTGAAGTTAAGAAGCTTAAAAGGCCAATGTTCAGGTTCTCACGAAAAATGAAAACTGAGGACTATTTCCAGAGGTGTTGAGAAATAGGATGACAATCCAACTGTCAAATCCAAGAAATAAGGACATCTATTATTGGCATAACTTACGTGTGGTTGATTTAATAAATAGGAAAACCAAGGAACTAATCCAATGGATTGGATCTAAGGTAGAATGGAGCAATATGACATGGCATACCAATCTAAAGCTAAGCGCTAGTTTCCTGTTGTGGTTAGCTATGTTGAACAAGTTCAGCACAATGGATAGACTAAGATATCTATCCCTATCTAAAACTACTGCTTCATGTAAAATAGAGGATAAAATTAGAGACCGTCTATTCTTCCAATTTAGAATCTCCAAGTTTTGAAGAAGATCACCGAACTAAGCCACTGGCACATCAACTTTGACAACTTAGCTGACTTTATACAAAGGTCATAGGTGATTACAACACCTAAGAGGAGGAGAGCTACCTGCTTTCATAAGATATGGAAAGCAAGAAGCGCTAGAAGATTAATAAGAAAAGAGAAAAACTTAAGCACATTGATAGCCTCAACATTACCAAGCATAAGGAAGCAATTTATTATCAACCAATTTGCAAGAAAATGTAACAACACACTGGCGTCCTTATGGAGAATTTGAAACCTTAAATCCAAGCTCACTGTATTTTCATTTTCATAGTATTTTAGTACTATGAAGTGTAGAATGTGGAGGGTAGAGAATGAGAATTTGGAGATTTACTTTCAAAGTATGATCCTTTTGTAACTTGTTATCATTGTTTATAATATATTTAGAAGATTTTATATCTTAAAGAAAAAAATTTAATCAATGACAAGATCTATTGTAATCAAATGTTATTTTGTAAATAATATCATAATCCCAATAGTTTAATTTTTCTGACTAAATCTTGCTCGATATTCGTTTTGTGTGGCATAACTTGAATCATGATAAATACACGTGGTTGTTTATTATTGGTATTTTCTATAATTTCAGCCAAGGATGACAAGAGCCATAAAGACACATACAGTTGAAATATGTGGCTGAATTCAAAGTACAGTTCTCGGAAACATATCGGTTATGGAGCTGGAATACCACCGACAAGAGAAAATGTCAATCTGATAGTAGTTTGCAAAACAAAAGCACTGAATCCATGCCAATAGTCAATCCAAATCCAGGCCTCTTCTTCATCAAAATCTTCACCACACCTTCATAAACTCTCTATCTCGATGAAGGAGCAGGGCAATCAGAGATAAGAGAGGAAGAGTATTACCCAGAACATTAGGGTTAATTTAAGGAAAAATAAATAATACTTCTGACAAGCCTACAATTTCTGCATGAGCGAAAACGTGAACTAGGAAAAAAAAAAAACTCACTCAATCCTTTAAATAAGGGTCACGCACATCTCGTTTTTTCTTATTTTAAGCTAATTAACTCTTTTTGGTCTTTAAATAGGTGTGCGATTTTGCAAGATAGCTTTTCAAATTCAAATAGTTGGAATACAATCTTTCGACTAACAATTAGACATGCAAGTGTTCAATTGTTTGTTGTTAATTTCTATGATAGTTAATAATTAAAGGGGTATGAGTTGAGTAGCATAGTTACAGTGATTGGTGGACCAGTGGGGGTGACTGTATTATCTGGTAAAAGAAAAAGAAGAAAGTGATGAACATGGCTTTGGCACCACGTGAGGGTAATAATTAATCTTGATTACTATTTGTAAAGTAAAAGGTCTAGTCTTTGCCACCTGCACTAAGTCCTATTCCTCACTTTTTCTCTTGGATTTTTCCAGGGTTTCCCTCTCCAAACAATTCTTTAAAATCCCACTAACCATTCCCGTCCACCCCTACATACGTACTTCTTTCTTCACTTGCTATTCACCTATCTTGCTTGATAGAGATAGCAGTGGAGTGATGTGTGTGAGGTAGATACAGGGTTCTCTTCACCATCTAATATCCACTTATCTGCAGCTTATCACCAAGCGGTCCAGTTTTAGTTACCTGCAGCTCGTAATAATTGTAGCCACACGTAAGTAACTCTCGAGTCATTCCTTTTTCTGATCTGAAAGTTGCCTTTTTTCTTCCAGTTTGACTATCCCCATATCAGTACTGTAACTATTTGCTTAACAGAACGTAAACAATGCTTTTGAAAAAGCTCGATCGAGTGTAAGTATTGCTCAGTTTATCTAGCTAACTAATCCTCCATTATTGCTTATCAATGAGAAGTTTTCATGTCCGATATTATATGCAGTAAGCTTGTTAATTTGCACGCGGAAAACGTGGTTTACTATAACTTGAGCTATTGGATTCTATTCTCTGGGAAAGTAATTCTTTTAAGTTGCTACTACATTGAAATGTACATATGATATATCCATGTTGTGTGCGGTAACGTAGTAACAGAAGGAGTCCTGATCTCGTAGCGTTATCAACTAAAGAACAAGTATTTGTAACAGAAGGAGTAGTCTCGCAGTGTTATCAACTAAAGATAAAAAGACTAATTATTGATGTGAAACACGTATTTATAGGAAGAAGCAGAGAGAAAGAGAGAAGTATGGCTGAACGAAGGCAACTGCCTGGCTCCCTGGATGCCAAATAAGAGGCTTGTCAACAATCGGTGACTCTTCCTAGTTGGCATCAAAGGAGCCAAGCAGATCCAATTATCAGATTTGTTACTTTCTTCGATCCCAGGTTTGCTACTTCCACTTCTAGTCCTAGACTTCCTTTTCTTCTTATTTTAAAAGTCAAAAGTAACGTTTGCTTCAGTTTAAATATTTATCTTTTTAATTAATAATAAGGATAAGTCATATTGCTTTTTAAATAAAAATTAATTAAATTCTTTGAGAGAAACAAAGTTGAAATAATTATCCTTTTTATATTTTGCACGTGTTGAGATACTATAGTGATTTCACTTGTCCCAAACAAGGTTTTGAAACTCAGATCGGACGTCGAATCAGAGGTCTTACTGATCACTGGATAAATTGGTTCGACCACCGGTCGAATCGGTGTGACATCATAATTACGTAATAATTATATTTAATTATATATAATATTAGTAATATTAAAACATAGAAAAATATATCAAATAATATAAATAAATGTAAATAAAAAATTTATTTGACCGGTTAAAATAATATAAATAAAAATATAATGTGTTTTAAAAAATAAAAAAAATAAAAAAAATAATTGAATCAGTGGCCAACCGGTTCGACCACCGGTTTAACTGATCAATTGACCGGTTTCGCATTGGTCCAATTGAAGACTGATTTTTAGGGGTTAATTGGACCGGATAGTCGACCGATCATTGGTCAAACCGGGCAGTCCGATCTGAATTTCAAAAGAGAGATCCCAAAGCTTTAGTGAAGATGGTTACTTGTATGTATTTAACTTTTTAGAACATGTAATTATGCTAGCGATTAATTATTTATTATATGTGAGAATGAAGTATGAGATTTCTCCTAAATTTGAGAACATCTCTCGTTGCATTTTCACTTAAAATTTGAATCTTTAATGTTTCCTAATTGTTCACTATTTTTCTTATTTTTGGATAAATTAAAATTATTTTAGTAATTAATAAAAATTTTAATAATTTAAACTTTAACAGTTTATATTTGAATAAGTTATATAACCGAATAATTTATTATCCTAACAGAAATAAATGTCTGAATTGTATTATATCAAATTTTTAATATAATATTTAACAATTATTTTCATATATTTCTAAAGATTTAATTTTTAAATTTCCCAACATTTATACAATCCACCAAAACAAGTAAATTTACTAACACCTAGCCCATATCAAATCTCCGTTGTAGTTATCCATTCCTCACGTAAGTATGTGGACGAGAATTAATAAAACATGATAAGTACATAACTAGCCTCCCTCTCTCAAGGCAAATTAAATTATGAATCTAATGACTTTTACTTGTCCAATTGGAGGGATTCAATTTGAATGCAGACATATCAAAAGACATAATTGCTAGTAACAGTGAAGCTCTTCAGCCTGAACTCAGTATTACAAGTCGCTGCTTTCTCTATTATCATGTGAAGGTAGTAAGTAAGTAACACGAGCGTTTCAAAGTAAAGCCATAAAGTATCCGTCCCCCTCCCATCAGTACACAGCATAAGCGTACGGCAGCCTACTAAAGATTGCTCTTTTTTGGAAAAAAAAAAAAAAAAGATTGCTCTTTTTGTTTTTCAACTCACTGTTTTTACTGTGAGCATAATCACAAGATGGAGCAATAGTTGGGGTCATGGACCGAGTAATGATCTCTAAGCTCGTAAACGTATTGATACGGGCCGACGGACCAGGGAGGCTGTACCAGTATAGGCGTTGGTGCTGGATCTGGTTTTTTTTCCTCCTTCTTCTCTACAGGAGCCACACTTTCCAAGACTGCGTATCCTACGCGTTTCCGGAGCAGCGATGTAAGTTTTACTGCGTCCACCCCATCTCCTACCACTTCTATTTTATTCTTACCTTCCCCTCCGATGGCCACCGATTCTACAGCTGTACACACAACTTTTAACCCCAAAAAAGGGACAAGAATATCTAGCTATATATACCACTTTGTGATGCTTGTGCTTAATTACCTGCAAAGCTAACTGCAATCTTCATGGCTTTGGAGCGGGACTTATTGCCATTGAAGGTCACGTTGATCACTGATTTTTGCTGACAAAGGAAAAAAGAATAGTTAAAAAAAGGAACAACATGCATCAACATATTCAATATTGATACCTTCATTTGTCTGAAGCTACTAACGGAGATGATCGATATTCTTAACTGAGTTGAGATGGCAATCAATTACGTCCCTTTGGTCACGGTGCTAGTGTTTATATACAAAACCAAAGCGGACTAAATCACCTTATGCTAGTCAGTCAACACAAGAGAAAGTAACATGTGACCGCTTCTCCTTCACTGCTCACTAGTTGGATTTTTCATTCTGATAAATTGGGGGCCCAACCCTTTATTTTCAAAATAATGTATATATATATATATCATGTCATATGCTATTTCATATAGTTTCTTCAGTTAAAGAAAGACATAATTTAGTTGTTATTTCAAATTTTGAAATGTTAACACCACAAAATATACTTTAATATAACATAACTTAAATGATTTGCTTTTATGACTTAAATTAAATATTCAGGATGAAAAATATGCTCAATGTTAATTTGATATTTTAAAAATAAAATAACTGTTCAATATTTATAAATTAATACAAATGATACTTGTTAGTCAAAAGCAGATGATTGTGCATGGGAAAATATTTTAATCTGAAAAAAATAGTTTCTAATTGAGCAATAACAAAATAGAATGTATGCTGTCATGAAGTTGAATGCTGGTGACGCAAACAATGGCGCAAGACTTGGAATAGTGACAGTTTGATTTTACGTAAACTAGTATTTGCTTATTCATTGATTGCCCCTTGATTTTAAGTTTAAGCAATCAGAAAAAGACTAGTATTTACTTATTCATTTAGCGTAGTTTGATTGCCCTTTGATTTTAAGTTTAAGCAATCAGAAAAAGACTAGTATTTACTTATTCATTTAGCGTAGTTTGACTGCCATTCTATTTTTTTTGTTGTAATTTTTTATTGTAATTTTTAGTTATTGCTTTTCTTTTAAATAAAAATAAAAAATTTTAATTATTAATGTAAATGTAATTATATTTTATTACTAATGGTAATTACATATTAAATAAAATTTAAAGATAAATTTATTTTAATCCCTTATTAATATTTATTAATAAATTGTCTATAAAAATTATTTTATTTTATAAAATAATATTTATTAAAAACATTTTCTAGTGATTGCTATAACTTTAGTTTATCCTATTTGATGTGAGTTCAAAAGAGAGTCGGAAGACAAGTCAATTATTGGATGACCCGTTGATCATATCAAAAGAATCCATTACTCGTGCTAATGCGAAGAAGCTTTTGGTAGACTTATATATACTATGGTTGATGAAAAAAAGACCTTTGAAGATCAAGTTACAATCAATAATATCAAGATAATAGCATTATTCACGTGTTCAGACTTAGGCCAATCAAGCTAAATCTAAAATTATGCCTCATTTTAAGTTTGCCTAAGTCTATACATGGTAAATATTCGATATTTGTGATTGTTGACAGGTTTTTTCAATTGTCTCATTTCATTGCTTGTCAAAAGACTAATGATGTATTTCATATTGCACTTATCTAACAGATCATTTGTAAATAATGTCTACGGAAGTCGCATTCATTGAATAAATTTTCAACCTTGAGGAGGTAAAGAAAACAATCGACGGTTGAATAGAAAAGAAAAAAAAAAACAATTGTTAAATAGACGGGAATGGACCAAGTCTTATTATGTTATTTGTTTTATTTTACAGTATAAAACATTCATAGACCACGAGGAAAGAGAACTACCTTGTTTTTAATAGTCTACGATTTGCAAAAGTTAAGAAAAAGGTAGTTAAGGAATTCGATTCGTTGTTTAATAAATTGGACTTCAACTAACATGATATTATATTTGCAAGTTGATGTTCACCAAAAACTGATGTCGAGTTTATATTCTACTTAAATTAGGGTCGAGTATAAAGGTCTCAACTCATTAAAAATGCCTAGATCAAGATGTAAAATATTCAAATTGTTAAATTTTTTGTTTATGATAGATAAATAGTAATATTTTAAAAACTGAACCGATATAATCGTGAAAATTTTGTATTGAATAATTTTAGTTTAGTTTTTAACTTTTTTATTCAATTTAGTTTAATAATTTATATTATTAAAAATTAATTAATTTATTAAATAATTGAGTAGTTTTTTAAACTATTTAATTTTTATAAATTAAAATAAATCGATTAAATTTTATTTAATAATTTTTATTTAATTAAATTATAAATTATTTGGTTAATAATAATTAATTTTAAATTCTTTAATACCATAACACCCTAATATGAGCCAAAGCCACCTAAAGAATACAACATTTTCGCAGAAAAATATTCCAGGAATCTTGACGCGGTCCAAGTCTTCCTACGACTCTACAGTTATGCCATTGATTGTGACGACTTAAATGGCACTTTCCGACAATAAATAAATTCAGACCGACCAGAATCAAGTCAGTCAACTCAAGGGTAGATAAAATGTGAACGCTTCTCCATCACAATTCACTAGTTTGATTTTTCATTCTGTCCGGTCACTTCTACGTCTTTTTAATCCCACTTGAATACGAGACAAGAACCAATAAATATATAGAAGTGACCGGAGAAGAGGAAAATTCAAACTAGTGACATATATATATATATATATATATATATATATATAGAAAGCCCTAATTTGGTTCTTATTTTAAATTTTGAAATATTAACACCACAAAATATACTTTAATATAACATAACTTAAATGATTTGCTTTTATAACATTAAAAACTTAAATTAAATATTAAGAAATGGTAGGTATTTGATAATGAAAAATATGCTCAATGTTAATTTGATATTTTAAAAATAAAATAACTATTTAATATTTATGAATTAATGCAAATGATACGTGTTAGTCAAAAGCAGATTAATGTGCATAGGAAAAATATTTTAACTAGTAAGCACAGTAATCAGAAAAAAAAATACTTTCTAATTGACCAATAACAAATTGTGAAATTAGAAGAATTTACGATGTGATGAAGTTTAATGCTTACTCTGATGGACGCAATTAAATGGCATATGATTTGAAATGGTGAAAGTTTGATTTTAAGTTTAAGCAACCAGAAATGGCTAGTATTTAATCATTTGTTTAGCACTTGTTTGATTTTACTTTTTATTTATTTATTATAGTGTTTTTGAGAAATTAAATAATTTCATTAATGGTTAAAAATTTACATGCGGAGACTTGAATTGATTAAGGTAGCAATGCATAGCTTAACTCATCAAAGATCAATACTGCATCGTTTGATCTCTACACAAATTAACACAAAAACGACTCCATTGAGATATACCTATCCCGACTATTAGGGTAAACTACCTATGTCTTTCTCACGTCTTCGAGAAATTTCCCCAATTCAGATGGGCGATGAGGTGCGATGTGGTGCAGTTGTCTCTGATGATGAAGAGAGGCTCCGGAGGTAGAGAGAACGACAGCGGTCGACAAAGTCGTCAATCAGCTTCCCAAGGATTATTCTTCACAGGTAAGCGACTTTATCATGTTACATATTTAGCAATTAGGGTTTCGTCTGAGAACATCTTTGTGGCTTGCAGGTGTACCCGAGTCAATGTTGCCTTCCAATCTTCTTCCAACCGACTGAATTTCACAAGTATCTTCTTCTCTAACAACATTAGAAATTAGGGTTGGAACTCTAAGAAGTTTTTGTCTTTCTGAAGGTGGAGCTTTTGTCTGATTTCATTGTTCCTGATTTGCAGCCCTGTAGGAGTGGGACTACTACTACCATCTTTCTAAAAGGAGGACGGGGATGATCTGAACCAACTCAGGTAATTTCGGTCTCTCTCATGTAGCTATTTTCTTTCTTGAGTAGAAAGTGACTCTGAACCTCAAAATGTGATCATCCTTGAGAAGGGAAAAGATCTAGTGTTGTGGTATTAAGTTGTACTCTAGTTTCTGCACAGCTTGTTAAGTGGGATTGTGTAGCTCTGCTTTAAGGTAAGGACTAGATAGGTTAAATCCTCCATATATAGACCATTCTCCCATTACAGTGTAGGTGTAACTGATTAATAATCAGTTGCTCTCTGATACTTATAGTGATGGTCTCTATAAGAGAGGTTAATGAGGTAGTCTGGTCTTTGAACCGTCTGCTATTTCTCTCATTCCAGATCACCTGAAAACATGTAGCCACTGAAAGTAGGGTTATATCCTTGTCATATGTTGGCATGTTCAAATTAGGAAGCTCTTGTATGATGCTTAAAAATCTCCAGATATTTAAGTCTAGTGCACTTAGAGAAGAGATTCTAGACCAAATTTCTCTGGAGAAGCCACACTCGAAGAAGAGGTGGTTTTTGGATTCATCCACTTGATGACAAAAATGCAAAGTTTAGGGGAGGTTAGGAAATTCAAGCGGTCCATAATGCTCATCCTGTTCCACATTACCAACCATAAAAGAAAACTCACATTAGGTCTGAGGGTTTTATTCCAAATCAAAGTGTCCCACCTTACCCTATTTTCTGGCCTTTCCCTTAGTTTCCTTACTTCCTTTGTAGTAATCTCTGAAATAGGGATACTCATCTAGAAGTAGCTGTCTCTCTCCCCCTGTCTTTGAATATTGTTTCGTACCAGCCGAAGGATATCATACCAGCTAAAAAATGATACGGTATCAATGTTAATGGTACCAATCGTTAGCACCGGCTGATACCACACAAATATTCAAAATATCAACCGTATACCAGTCGACATTGTATGTTTTAAAAACTGTAGGGATTTTTTTAGCAAAAATTAAAATATTTTTACCATCCCTCCAAACCTGACTATCATCTGCTACCTGTCCTTTACATTTTTTGTTTCTCACTTTCTCTCTCACACACACTCTCCTCCATTTTTTCTCACACTCTCCATTCTTTGTCTCTCATTCTCATCTCTAGTGGCACCAGAACCACTGCACAACTTACAACTTCCTCCACACCACAACTACACCATTTTCAGCCCTTCTCCACGTGAACCATGCCACCATCAACCAACTTTCAAGCTTTATCCCTCCTTCATTTGAACCATGCCACCGCCGAACGTCCTCTACGCCACCCTCCTCCACACATCCGAAATTGCTAGATCTGGAATAAATCCAGATCCAAACCTGACCTGACCAAAAAATTCGAAGCAAATACATTGTGAATTTTTTGGATGTGTTTTCAATTATTTTTTTTGCTTAATTGCATTTGTGATTGTAAAAATGGGTTGTAACTTAGAGTTAAGTTATGAATTGGATTTGTGATTTATGAATGGTTGAATACTTGGATTGTTATTGAATGAAATGCACGGTTTTGTTTTATCTAGTTAGTGGTTTAGTTTATATCTGGTTTGGTTGTGGTTTTGTTTATATGGGATTTATCTTAAGTTTTTTTTTGATGAAGTTGGTGAATCAAATGCTCAGGCATGCATAAATTGAAAGTTGAAATTTGAATGTAAACTTGTTAGTATTTAAACTTTAAATTGAATAATTAATTGATATAATATTTTGTTACATATTCTTAACATTAGTATAATAGTATTAGGTATTTGGTAAATAATTAATTGATATAATATTTTGTTACATATTTTTAAAATTAGTATAATAGTATTGAGTATAAAATTATTTCATTGCCAACTAATAATTGGCTATGGAGGAAAAGGTCCTTGTAATTGTATAGTAAATTAGTAATAAAACTAAAATCTAATCAATTGCATTTCTGAATAGTTAACATTTTTCAAGTGTATAGTTGATTTGTATGTCCATTTTCTTCCATTGATAAATCTATGGATCTATTGATTCTTTTAACTATCCATTAGCAATCTCTTTCAGTTAAGTTGTCAAGTTGATTAGTTGATTGATTGGTAATGACAATTAAATTGTTATACATATCATATCTAGTAGATTTACTTTTAAATATCACCTAAATTTGTCAAATCATTGGTTAGTTTTATCATAAGAAGAGAAGACTTTGGTTTTTCATTTTTTCCACTTTTTAAAGAGAATTGAAAAGATGAGGAAAGAATAGCAATATGGTAGAAGGAAAAATAAGTGTATTTTGAATTTTTATGCAATAGAATACTATAATATAATTAAATGATGAGTAAAATCAAATTACTTGCATTTTTCTTTATGGGTTTGGATTATACAAAGCTTTTTGTCTTGAAGTAATATTTAGTTCCAATAATTAACTATTGATTTTACTATGTACCAAATTAAGCACTTATAGTTAATTTAGTAATTGTTGTTCTCTTAAAAATTATACATGCCAATATAAGGCCATGAAATTGAATTGTGGATACCTAAAGGTATCTAACTATGGACATTGGCGGTGTCAAGTTGTAGCAACTGCACTATAACCCTATAAGCATGGCCATCTATCCACCACCAAGACAATAAAGCAAGCACTATAATATTTCCTTTAACCATTTGCCAATTTCATAATTCATATATTGACAAGTTATATGATAAAAATCTGTATCTATGTTCATACATGCAAGTCATAACTTATCACCTTTAGAAAGGTATAAAAATCATTTTTATATAATCATACTATACACATATGAGCGATAAATATGCATACAAATCATTTATGTACATGTAAGTTTTCTTGGGATTACATTATGCTTAATTTTAATTTCTAATTTTCAATCACACAATTCAAATATGGTAAGTCCTATTTCATTTATTTCTATGTTTCTGAAAAGTTTTACACACATTCAAAGAGGTTTGGATAAGATTAAAACTCAAAATAGTGGAATTTGGGCTAAGCCCACGGTGGTCTAAAAATAGGCAAACTATTAGTTTAGAAACAAATCACACTATAAAGTCTAGTTGTTCCTTAATATTCGTACAGAAAAATCAGAACTAGGTTTCATAGTCTTTTAGAGAGCTTTTCCTTTATGTCTGTAGTTTCTATAGCATTAATATTCAGACCATTTGGACTTTTAAATCATGAGATATAGATAAAATAATACAAGCTGCTCCAAAACATGGGCAGCATCAGGTCACCATTTTCGATCTCAATTTCTAAGCTCATAAAGCCAAAATTAAGTTAGAGTTCCTTCTAGAGATGTTTAGATCTATGTATTAGGTTTCATATGCAACTGAAATAACAAAATTTAAAGGTTCGTAGTCAAAGTTATTAGTCAAACAATGTAAATGACTTAAACAAACCTAGACAAAATTCCACTACATGATATTCTCTTGTCATATATAACCAAGTTCATGCAAAGTAACACCAAAATAACACCAAACCAACATCCCAGAAACTATTGCACATCCAAATGAATCTTTATATCCATTCAATCATACACAAATACATAAATTAACTAAGTGAAGTCCCAAACCTAAAAATTGACAAAGTAGTTCTTCTATTGCCTTTCCTTCCTTTCCTATTTGGCTTTGCTTGAATCAACAAATGAAAAATGATGGGATGAAGAAAGTAAAATGGAGAGGAGAAAAATATGAAGTTAAGGCATCAAAGTTTCGTCCATCTTCCCTCTCCATATGCCTTTTCATGAATTTTCTATTCTTAGATACATGTTTCAACCTCATTGGTCCATATGTCACATTCCTATTGGACCATATTTTACAATCCCATTGGATCACGTGTTACAATTCTATTGGACCATGTGTTGAAATTATATTGGACCATGTGCTACCATTCTATTGGACACACATGCTTTAACTTATTGGTCCATGAGTTAACTTTAGGAAAAATTGCATATTGGTCCTTCTTCTTCCTTTAATTCCTACATTAACATATAATCTTATCAACCTATTTCGTTCACCTATGTCTTAAGTTTCTAACGGCATAAATTTTATGCAATTTGATTAATTATACCAGGAGTTATACCCAAAAAAACTATAGGTTATTTGAAAACAAGGACAATAGTCAGAACTTAACTTCAAAATAGAATTAAAAACTCTTAGAGGCATAATTAGATTTCAGTTCTACAATGAAAGTTTTAGACCTATGTCTCTAGTTTAATCTTTAATTAGAAGTATACAATTTGGAGGTCTACAGCTCAAGATATGGCTAAATTATAGAAGTTTGTTTAGTGGAATCTATCCATTCAATGAGGTACACATCTTAAATCAACTAACTTCAATCTTATCATGCAAGAGGAACACAAAAATACATCCAATTTAACCAAATGTATTGAACCTGGTGTCTAAAAAATTCAAAAATAGAACCTGATTGAGAAATAAATAGCCTCAAAATGACCTAGTCTTATGATTGCTCTAGAGAGATAGCGTAAATGCACTCATAGGAGGGTGGCTAACCCCCCACAATCATGTAGGTGAGTCCATCAAATTTGTACTACTCATACCACCCAAACTTAAGCTATTGAACTCATTAAGGATTAAACCATCCAATCTCATCAAATGCAGTCAAGCCAAAGGATGCAATTCAACAACTAAATGTATTTCAATATTATTCCATAAATAAAGTACAAGTAAGTAGTCACAACATAACTTCATTTGACCCATTGAACTTGGTTTCCCAAGATGGGTGTCCATCATAAGTTTACTACACAACTTGGCCCAACCCTATCCCTTTAGCATGCTTCAAAACTAGTTTCCTACTTAAAGCTTTTGTAAATGGATTCTCTAAATTTTTCTCTAAATTGACATAGTTTAGAGAGATTACATTATGTCTAATTAAAGTACAAATAAGTTTATAGAGATTACACTATGTCTAATTAAAGTACAAACAATTTTATATCTCAATCTGGTATGTCTACTTTTGCCATTATATGCCTTGTTCTTGCAACATGAATGGTAGCCTACGAAACACAATGAAGAAACACATAAGGAAGGTTTTCCCCAAAGTGGGATATTTGCTAAGAGATTACTTAGCCACTCAGCTTCCTGTCTTGCTAGCTCTAAAGCTACAAACTCAACCTCCATTGTTGATCTCACAATACATGTTTGCTTGGATGGTTTCCAAGACACAATAGCTCCTGCTAAGGTTAAAATATAACCATTGGTAGAGTACATCATCACTCTCCGTAACCCAGTTATCTTCAAAATACCCCTCTAATATAAGAGGATAACCACCAAAAGATAATCCATAATGCATAGCACCTCTCAAATATCTCAATAAATGTATCATTGCATTTCAATGCTCTTGACTAAGATTATGGGTATACCTACTAAATCTACTCACACTGTATGCAATATCAGGATGAGAACAGTTCATCAAGAACATCACAATACTAAGAATTTTAGCTTACTCAGATTGGTTTACACTGTAAAGCAATACTAGCATCATATGGAGTCTTGACTGGTTCAATATCATAGTAACCAAACTTCTTCAAAATTTTCTCAACACAATGAGTTTGATTCAACCTAAAACCAGAGTTAGTCTTATCAACTTTGACTCCTAAAATAAAGTCCATAGGTCCAAGATCTTTTATATTAAAGGAAGACTTTAGCAAACTCTTGATAGTATCAATGACAGAAAAGCTATAACCAAAAATAAGTATATCATCCATATAAGGAGTTATGATCACACAACCATTGGCATTATATTTCACATAAATGCAAGAATTAGCATCACAAGAGGTGAAATTATATTTGAAAAATCTCATTTTCAAATTTCTTATGCCTCTGCTTGGGAGCTTGTTTAAGTCCATACAAAGACTTAACCAACTTACACACCTTTTGCTCTTGACTAGGAACTCAAAACCCTTTGGGCTAGACCATATAAATTTCCTCAAGAAGATCACCAAGAAAGTTGTCTTAACATCCATTTGGTGCACATGAAGCTTAAATACCAAGGCAATAACAAACAACATCCTTATAGATGCAATTTTAGTAACAGGAGAGTAAGTATAAAAAAATTCTAACAGTTCATTTTGTTTAAAGCCTTTAGTCACAAGTCTTGCCTTGAATCTCTCTAGGGATGGCAATCGACCGTGCCAGGCTAAGTTACATTTTTTAAAAAAATGGGCAAAATGAGATTAAAGAGTTAGGTATTAGGTTTATAATTATCACTCTTTATAATTTCGTGCTTTAATAGGAGAGCTAAGGCCTCCATATATAGGATAAAAGAGTAAGGAGATAAGGGGTGTCCTTGTCTAGTCCCCTTAACTCCTTAAAGAATTTTGAGCAAGCTCTATCGATTAAGACAATGAATATAGCGGAAGTCATGCAAGACTCAATCCAATTCCTAAACTCTCTAGCAAATACCTCAAGTGGATTAGAGATGAGCTCCTAACTTATGTCATTAAAAGCTTTGATGAAATTCACTTTTATTGCACAATTTTTTTAGAGAGCTTCTCATATAGTATTCTTTTAGGAGCTATTGAGCAATGAAAATATTATCTTTAATTAGCCTTCCTTTGAGAAATTCCACTTGGTTATCAATAATGATTGATTAGAGCACCTCTTCCATTCTATAAGCTAGATTCCTCTTCCATTCTATAAGCTAGAGTTTTAGCAAATATCTTATAGAGAAAATTTTTGCATGCAATTAGCCTGAAGTTACTAAATGATGAAGCATTAGAGATCTTAGGAGCCAAACAAAGAAATGTTTTGTTTATCTTTTTGAGAATGACCCCATATAGAAGAATTCCTTAATTGCTTTTATCACTACAAAACCTACTTATGGACAAGCTTTTTGAAACAACAAATCATTTAATCCGTCAGAGTCAAGTGATTTATCTCGATCCACAAAATTATTTTCTTTATTTCATAATCATCCACTAGTTTAGTGAGAAGTAGAGCTTCTTCATGTATGATTTTAAGGTTATTGAAGAACTTAAGAGTCTCTATAGAAGAGGTACTAAGAGATCTTGATCTAATTGAATTCATGAAGAAAGTCATTACTGTATTTAGTTGCTCTTCATTTTTGGTGACTAATAAGGAATTATAAGAGATAATAGAATAAAATTTGTTAGAATTCCTCTTCACCAAGATTAAATTGAATAAATTTTCTAAAAAATGTTAAATTGAAGAAGAAATTTGTACATTGTTCAGCAAGTTTTACTTATATAAAAGTCTCAATGTTTAAAAGTGCACATATCGTAAGGCGTAGTAATCGAGATGTCGATTATACGAGGAACTAGCTAAAATCAATTGTATCCTAATGTTATCTAAGGTTATAAAGAATGTCATAAAAATGAAAATAAAACCTAAAATAGTAATAATTGATTGTGAATTGATTGAAATCAAAAATCTAAAGTTGACACAAAGAAATCAAATTAGAGCATAACCACTTCACAATTGAGAAATCACATAGGATAAGATCAAACAATTATAGAAAGAGGGGATTCATTCTATCGTCAATTGCTATCTTAATTACTTTTGATTTAGTTGGTATCAGTCCTAGAATTTTGAAAGGTTGATTATTCTCTCTCTCGATGTAATAATTAAACCCTAAATCATAATCCTTAATTAAATCTAAATTTATGATTTTTGCAATTTCTTAATTAAGAAAACAACCTACATTCTAATTAGTTCTTAAGCAATCTATTAGACAATCGGGTCCTCACACAAGATCTCTCTTTATATAATTACCGATTTGATGTTTACGTGATCTTTATTAGGTTGTTAATTCTCATTACCTAACCTAAACATATTGCTATCAGTTCACTCTCTCAATTTCTTACCAACTTATGCAAAAACCATAAGACATAATTGATTCAAGAATCAATCCCAAATGAAGTTAAAACATTCTTAACAAATATTCATCATCCTCAAATCCAACACGTACATTAGATGAAGTGAATAACAAGAGGAATAAAGAAATTAACTTGGAAAGGAATGGTTAGAGTGGCTAGCAGTAGCTCCCTTACTTCCTCTTCCTCTTTTATCTCCTTCTTCTCTTTCCTTATCTCTTTCTCTAAAATGGTAAGATGGAGGCTCCCTCGATTAGGGTCATCTTATGTCCTTTTATAATTCTTTTTCCTTTTAGGGAAAAAACTAGGTTTTACCTAGGCCAATGTGACAGGTATGTCACAATCTTGACCCTTGAAAGTTAGCTTGTCATGATTGTGACCCGATGTTGTTCCCTTCTGTCACGATTCTATCAAAGGTTTCACAATTGTGACCCTAGCTGGATTACTTCTATTATGACCATGATAGGGATGTCACAATCGTGGCCTAACTCTTTCTCCAAACTTTCTCCAATTTCCTTCAGTCTTCTTCATCTGATTTCAAACACTAACAAATGCATCAAAATACCTCAAGCGCATAAAATTAAAGTCCAATAACATGCTCTAAACTATATAACACTCAAAAACGTAAACACATAATCATGTTACACAATTATAAACCTAAACATGGACAATTAATCTAATCAGCACCTAAAACACATACTAAAATATAATGTAAACTATAACTATCAACATCCCTACACTTACACTTTTGCTTGTCCTCAAGAAAAAAAGCATAAAAATATAAACTTAAATACTAAACAATAACATATATATACACGCATATGCAATAATGATACAATGACATCAAACTTCACGAGACTAATTTAACTACAAACACAATCCTTCAAGTTGTTCCAATTTATTAACATATGAAATCTACGGATAAGCATTTTGGATTAAGTATGCATAGTAATTAAGACCTTAACATCATATTCACTCACCCTCAGCTCTTGAACACACACATTGATAATTAGTTAGTTAATCAAAATTGTAACTAACCCTAAGTAACTTTTCATTAAAATAATGCTATTTACAAAGATTGGTCGAATTTATTTATCAAAACACTATTTTTGTTATTTTTTTTGACATTTACCTAGTCTTTTGATGTGAAGGCAAACATTTGTAATGAATGTCCCTCAATTACTCAACTAAGTCATGTTTTAATAATTGACTTGGTTGAAATGTCATTCTAGCATTTTGATGGGAAGGTAAACATTTGAGATAAATGTCCCCCGGTTACTCAGCTAGATCACATTCTCAACTAACTACTAGCTCTATTCATAACCCAAAGGCCAATATAATAGTTATTTGTTAACGATGCATAATTTTTTATTTTTTTTCATATTTTATATTTCCTACATCATTTTGTTAGCTAATCATCCTCATGAAAATATAATAATGATACTATTTATTTAATTTACCTAAAATTTAAATATTTGTAGCAAATTTCCTAAGCTGAATGAACTAACCACTATAAGAAAAATAAGTTTTAACAACAAATTTTTGACGATTTTCCTTCGGGAAACAAATTTGACGACAGAAATTACCAACCGAAGGAGTCATCGAAGAAACAACTGTAGGTAACATTTAGCGATGAAATTTTGTATTTTTGTTGGTAAATTTATCGAAGAATTAAGAATATTCCATTGTTAATTTGCCAATAGAATCGCAATATTTTGTCGGTGAATTTATCGATATTAAGTTGTAGGTCTGTCACTAAATTTACTAAAAAACCTACAACATTTCGTTGCTAAATTTAACGACGGAAAATATTATCTATCACTAAACATGTAACACCCCACTCCCGCATGACCCGAACCCGACATCGATGGTGATATCCGAGTCCGTGCCCTGCGAGGGTGACGTGCTACATCACTCAGTCAAAACTCAGTATAATTTTTTTTCTTGAAAACACAAACATACACTATGCGGGAATCAATTAACATACACAATCACCGGTAAATACAATGACCACGGGGGCC
>JAOSBK010000009.1:8402880-8413567 GCA_027568895.1 Erythroxylum shatona | reverse complement strand
GCTTGCTCCCACTTGATTGAATCCTTCACCTGCAAAGCCTCATCAAAAGATTCTAGTTCTCCTCCATCAGTCAACAATAAATAATGCAAGGATGGTGAATACCTTTCTGGTGGCCTGATAACCCTGATAGTTCTCCTCAACACTAGTTCAGATGTGACTGGATGCTGTTTTGATTCTGCAACAATATTTTCTGGATTTTTTGACAACTGAACCTCAGCTCCCACTTCTTCTGCATCTTCATATCGCACCCTAAACTTGTCCTTATATAGGACATTCTCATCAAATGTCACATCATAATGTCTCAAGATCTTCCTATTCTTATCATCTCAAAATCTATATCCAAACTGATCCGAACCATACCCAATGAAATAACACTTCAAAGCCTTTGCATCAAGCTTGTCTCTCTTCTCTGGATCAACATGAACATAGGCAGCACACCCAAAATTCCGCAGGAGAGTAAGCTTGACCTCGTTACCCGACCAAACCTCTTCTGGCATCTTGAAACCCAAAGGAACTGAAGGGCTTGTATTTATCACATATGCTGCTGTGTTTACTACATCTGCCCAAAACATTTTTGGCAGCCCAGCATGTAACCTCATGCTTCTTGCTCACTCATTCAATATTCTATTCATCCTTTCAGCAATCCCATTCTGTTTTGCTTTGCCAGGAACTGTCCTGGTGCACCTGATTCCCTCATCAACATAAAACTTCTTGAATTCTGTAGAATCATACTCTCCACCATTATCAAACCTTAAGCATTTAGTCTTCAACCTAGTATGATTTTCAACTTCAGCCTTCCACCTGTTAAAGGTAATAAACACATCTAACTTATGTTTTAGAAAGTAAACCTATACCTTCCTGCTGAAGTCATCAATGAAGGTGACATACTATCTAGAACCACCACGAGAGGAGACTGGAGATGGCCCCCACACATTAGTGTGTACTAGTTTTAACCGTTCTGCACTTGGTTCTCTGCTAGCCTTTGTGAAACTGACCCGTTTTTGCTTTCCCAAAACACAACTCTCACAAAAACCCAAATCAACAAATTTCAAACCTTGTAGATATCCCTTTGAAGCTAGCATCTTCATCCCCTTCTGACTTATATGTCCCACTCGAGCTAGATGTACTTTTGATTGTAGCAACCATGTTCAAACACCCTGCGATACTATATAAAGTTCTAGACTTTGTGCCACGTGCTATCACCCTAGCTCCCTTCACAATTTTCTAGGAACTCTCCCCGACCACTGCCTGTAACCCGTGCTATTCAATTGACCAATAGAAATCAGATTCTTCTTTAAATCAGGAATATATCTGACATCCTGCAGCTCCATCTACCTCCACCTCAGGTTTGTATACATACATCCCCTTTTCCAGCAATCTCTAAGGCTTTGTGATCAACAAGATACACCTTTCTAAAATTTTCAGACTTAAAATTATGGAATATCTCTCTGCTCAGAGAAGAGTGAAATGATGCACCGGGATCAAGTATCCAAGAGCCAACCGAGATGTCCACACTAAGAATTAAGGCGTCACCAATGTCTTCCGCAGAACATACATAATCATCATCTTCATGGGACTTATTATTTTTTTAGCCTTTCATCTTCTTAGGTTTAAGGCAGTCCTTCTTGAAGTGTCCTTTTTCACCACAGTCCCAATAATTGATCTCCTTCCTACCTTTAGATTTTCCCCACCCTTTTGATTTTGATCGACCATGTTTACTATGGCCTCCCTTCTACTTACTCCTGCCCCTTCCCTCGACACTGAGTGCATTACCAGATAAATCTCCGATTTCTCTTTTACGAATGCTCTCGCTCAAGACAACATCTTGGACTTCATCAAACCTTAGCTTCTCAGACCCACACGAACTATTAATTGCAGAAACAACAGTATCCCACAACTCGAGTAGAGAGGACATCAAAATTAGGGCTCTAATATGATCATCAAAATTAATATCAAAAGAGTTCATTTGACTGATAATAATATTAAATTAGTTAATATGGTCTGTGACAGATCCACTTTTAGACATCTCCAGATTGAACGAGCGATGCACCAAATATACCTTATTGATAGCCGATGGTTTTTCGTAAATGTTAGACAGCGCATTCAGTACTCCTGCAGTCGTTGTCTCCTTAACGATGTTGAAGGCAACGTTTCTTGCCAATGACAAATGAATCAACCCTAGCGCTTGCCAATCTTTTAGATCCCAAACCTCCTATCTTATAGTTTCTAGCTTCATCCCTAACAAAGGTTCATGGAGGTTTCTCTGATAAAGATAATCTTCCATCTACATCTTCTAGAAACCAAAATCGTTTCCATCAAATTTCTCAATTTGAAACTTGGCGCTTTCCATCTTTTCATATTGCTATGATGCGAACAAAGCACTGATACCAATTATTATGGACGATCAATCACAATAATCAAAGAATAGTGTGGAAAATAACCAAACATAGATTTACGTGGTTCAGCAAAATATGGCTACATCCACGGGCTGCTAGGTTTTTTATTCACTGTTAATTGTTTTCCAATAATACGATACACTAGGAGAATAGAATACAAAAGATATAACATTATTTCACCTCGGGGTTGGATCCGCGAACGTGGGCCCATTGTAAAGTCTAGTATATTTTATCAAGCTCCATATCTCAACATCTTGTATTGTCTTCTCAACTCTAGTATTAGTCACATAGGCTAAATAAGCCTCTCATCCACTTCAAATCTGTCTAAAAGTACTCATTGATGAAATCAATTTGGTTGGCACTGCTTGACTAACACCTCTAAATATTACTCTTAGTTAAGTAGGAGATTTAAGAATAACTTCTTTAGTGTAACAATTTATCACAACCATATAAGTCGTAAGTTAGTCCATATCTAAAATAAGGACTAACTCTTTCAACTACAGTACTATCAAATTGGTTTTCAATTAAGCCTAGTCAACCTGAATAATACAATCTCTACATACTTCTCCAATCACTATAGTCCTACCTACTAGAGTACTCACCTCTTACCAAATCCCAACATCTCTCTCTCACAATGCAATTGAGATGCTAGAGGTGGGGTAATAAAAGAATGCATAGATCCTGGATTTAATAAAGCAAATGCCTCAAGATCAAAGACATATAACACACCTGTAACAACATCTAGGGAACTTTGTGCCTCCTGTCTAGTAATAAAAAAAATCCTGGCCTAAGATTATGGTTGGTTACTATGTATTTTAGTCTTAACACTAGGACCTGCTAGGATTATTTTATCCCTACCTCTGCCTCTTTATCCTGCTCTACTAGCTTTGCTTGCTGGACAGTTATCTCTGTCACTGGTTCTCCTCTCACTCTAGACTATGCTCCCAAAGTTACTGGACAGTCTCTAATTTGTTGATCTAAGAAGCCATAACGCAATCAAGTTCTCGATACCTTCCAATATACTACACTATGTCTTTTTCCACAATGTTCATAACTGGAAATATGTTTTGATTGTTCGCCATAAGTCTTCCCTCTAAATGCTTGGTCTCTACCATCACCAGAATGAGCAAAACCACCTTTAGGTCTATACCTTGACTACCTCGATCTAGACTATAATTGTGATGGTCTATTATGGCATTTACTAAATTTTCTGCCAAATTCAGCTTGAAACTCACCATGTCTCTTAAACCTTAACTCTTGCCTATACTCTCCTTGTTCATCCTTCAATAACTGCTCAATCTAAATTAAAGTAACTCGTAGCTCAGTAAAACTATTCAAATTTGTAATAGCCAATCTTGTCCTGATCTCTATATTCAATTCATCCTCAAGCGGACTACATTTATCTTCTTCAGTCAGGATCAAAGCAATAGTATATCCCAATAGTTACTATAGTGAGATTTCCCAAATTCAAATTAAGAAATTCGTTCATCTTACTATCCAAATAGATCTTTGGCATGTAATTATCTTTAAAAACTTTCAAGAATTCCTCCCGTGTCTATCTATAAGGTCGAGTGGAACTACCTTGAACTGTCTTCCACCACTAATAGGATAGACCTTAAAGTAATGAGATTGCGTAGATGAACCTCTCATCAGGCTCACTATCCATTTGACAGTCTCTTTATTCTCTCTAACCAACCCTTTGCCTCGGTAAGAATTGTACTTTCATAAAAGTCTACAACCTCCTACTTCCTAAGTTTATCGTACCTCCTTTCTCTCCTCTTAGGGACTCTTTGAGATATTTGTTTAGATTAGGTATAGGGGAATCTCTATTAGCTCTTATTGAATCAAGATTAACTGATTCTATGACACAATCTCCTATAGTAGATGACCTATAACAAACAATAATAGTAATCACTATATGGGTCTCTTACTATAAGCCATATTGAACTATTCAAATATGCCCCTAAGGATGCCAAACTATACTCTGATACCAAATTTGTAACACACCACTCCTATAGAGCATAATCGCAAACATACCAGAGGATATTCAAAGACATACTATACAAAAATCACATATTAGGACAATCAAATTAACTAGATCCTAGACATCAAACATATCATAAGCATATACAGTCACATATGATAACATAATTTAAAATCCATCATAGACATCACACATTAGTTTCGAGTTTAATCTTAGTACAAACATATATTACAAAAGTTACACACTAAAGATATTGTGTATCATGATATGGGATGCTAATGCAAAAGACTCTAACTAGACTCCACAAATTCATCTAATTAGATCTTTAAGTCATTTTTGTCCCCAAAATGTAAGTACTAAACTTCTACTAGATTGTTTTAGTAGCTAGAACTTTGTTGAACCTAAAAAAATGTTGCACTATTGATGAGTTTGCGAACTTAGTGAGTGAATCATCGATGCACTAACACAAGTCATATCACAATTTATTACACTTTAACAAGTATATCATATATGGCAGTATTGGATATCACATCACATTCTCCATTGATTTTAGTTGTATTTCACTATTTCAAAAGAATTTAATAAATCATTTCAATTCAATCATATGATGCATGTAGGGATGTATATGCAAATGCATATGTGTTTTGATTCTCTTTTTTTTTCTTGTGACCAAGTGCCTATCAACACAAATTTTTTGTCCCATACATATTATGGGTACCAAGTTCATGGTTGGCCCGTATCCGTTATGGATACAGAGTCTGTATTATCAAAGCCTGAGGCTTTTTTTCATAATTCTGAGCTCAAACTCTTTTCTACACATCGATCACTCTAGTCATAACTTCTTTATCTGATCATATATTTCAATATGATGAGATGTATCATTTTATATGCTATGCTTTTACTACCTTTCATTTCAGTGTGCTTATGTCATATAACTGACTCCTCAGACCTAAGTCCAACATTTATTAATTAGTTGTACACACATTTCATATTAAACATACAATTCACATAGAATCACATATAAGTGAGTTTACACATCTAAGTTGACTCACAGTACACCCTAGAAATGATATTTCCTCGATGTTCCAGTAATGTTTGGAAGTTGATGATCACTTTGCGCGTCTATTGTCATGCATTATGTACACACATAGTTCACAAATCACTAATTTTTTAATCATATAAATATACAATCATGCACATATACATGAGTCATATTTCAATGCATGCTCAATTGACTTTCCCGGTATGTATTCTTATGCATAGATTCTGACTATTCAATTTATGCTTATAACCCTAAGACCATTCAAACATTATAGCTTGTATACTACCATTTTGCAATCAGGTTTATACCTTTAAGTTAGCTTGATTTACTCCAAATTCATCAATTATACATTACATTATCCTTTTAAATTTTTAAGATCAAAAAGCCTCTTATAACATAATCACAATTGTCACTTCAAATCTGGAATGTCAATAAGCTAGATCTATATATTCATGAAACTTTTGCCAGCAATATATATTCATACATTTACCTAATTCTCATTCATTATTACCACATGTTCTTCAATGAATATTTGTCTATACCTTATACCCATTATTCATGTCCTTAAGATCATGTTTGCATTAAAAAAACACATTTATTTCTTTAATAGATCATAATTTCTAGCTTTGAATACAACCTCATCAAAACAGTCATTCTTTAGATTATGGCATCAATTAACTACATAAACTTATCAAGATCTTAACCAATTAATTAAGCAAAAATCTAGGCTCATTCCTAGACTTAATCAAGCTCAAAGAAACTAATTTAGAGTGAATTTTCTCAACCGGTTTGACATGTGCACAAGGCTGAAATTAAAATTCCAGAATTTGTCATCAACATCACAAATGTGTGTAACTTTACTACCTTCAATACTTCACGAATTTTACAAGCTTAGAGACATTACTAACACCTGAAATTTTCCAGATTTCATTTCCTTTAAAATTACTTCATTTGAATTTAATATAACTTCCATATTGGTTACACTAAGACTTACAAAATTCTACTCACTTATGTCATTAATAGTCACTTTTTACAAACACACCTATAGCTCTAATTTTCCAGATTCGAAAACACCTTAGTAACACTTATCTTTAGAATGAACATATCATCCATACATCAACCCATAAACTATTGTTTTCGTACATGAAAAAAAAAGAACAAAAAGTACCCATTCATTCTTCATTTTCTAGCACATCTTTAACACCGACATCACATTCAATCCATCCGTAAGTAGCCATAATAAAATTTAGCTATCATATACCATAATAAGTCAGTATTTCACTTACTTGATTAGCTTGAATGTGACCTCCATGGAAAGCGTGCTTAGCCTCATATGTAGGAACAATTCAAAAACATTGAGGGAGTATGTTGCATCTAGCCATGACCAACTAATAAACACAGATTTTGGACAACAAGATATGTATCAATGCTCAGCCTCTCTAACTCTCTTAATGAAGGATTTGCATGGTTTTGGGGTGGTTATGGATACAACTAAGGCTGAAATTCAAGGGTGTGGGTGAGATGAAGTTTCGGCAATGAGGGGGAGAAGAAGGAGAGAGTATATGGTAGCTGAAATTTCAATGGCAAGGAAAATGACCATGACTTCTATATATATGGTGTGAAATGAGTGGTCCTTATTTAAAGACATTTGTTATATAATTAAGTTAGCTACATGTCCTCCTTTTTGGATGCCAAATGTCACTTAATTCCTAAGCCATTTTTCACTTAATTCTCTAAGCCATTTGTCACTCATTTGATAGGTTTAGTCATCCTCGATTTCCATATGTCAACTTATCTTGCCACTTGAAATTTTTCCTAGGCTAAACGTACATGTTAATTCATCAATCTTCCAATCGTGCAAATTAACTCCAAATTACTAATTGTAATGTATCAATTTTTTTATTGGTAAACTAAAATATAAGACATTAGAAATGCACAATTGTGTCACAATCATTTTGAAACTTTCATACCCCAGAATATGTCAATTGAGTGCATATAAAATCTTTGCATTTTTTTAAATTATAATTCATGTGTGTATCCTAATATTATGCATGTGAATGAAATAATAAAATCATCATCTAAATGTAGCTTAATTCTATGATGATGTAACTCATGTCAGTTAGGATTCTAACACTCTAACCTTGGTAGTTTTAGAGATTGACTATTACAATTTTAGTCAAATATGCATGATTGAGAGACTATGTTGTTGTCTTATATTTGTTATAGTTTCTGAACTGTATGGAAGTAATAGAATAACCAAACCTTGTGTCATTTTGGTATTAAACGAAGGATTGAGAGAAGAAGTTTAATATGGAGCGAGAAACTATAGACGCTTAGGTCAAGAATTAAAAGCATATTAATGTTTTTCCTAGTTTATATTGCTTTTAATTACTTTCATATCTTGATTTTGATTATAAATCCTTGTGTTTTGATCTAAATGTGAGACAGATTGAGTAGAAATGGTGTGAATTTTGTATGAATGTTGATTGGATTATTTTGTAAATTTTACACAAAGGTTGAAGGGAAAATTCACATAGATTTTGTCTGTGACCCATTTTTCTTTTAATTCATCAACTTATTATATGTGATATGCAGGAGTGATGGCTCAAAAACCTAGACCTAAAATAAACTACAAATAGAAAGAGTTGGAAGAGTCGTAGTACATTCATTAACACACAAACTCATTCGGGGAAACAAAAAGAATAGAGAGGGAGGTGGAGTAGTAGAGAAGAGCTTTGGCTAAGAAGATAGAAGAGAGAAAGAGCAGTGAAAGGCAATAGAGGTGGAAGAAGCATTAGCAGTCAACCATCTAGGTAAGAATAAAGCAAAAGTAGAAGGCAAGAGCCAATGTAGAAAGTTTGAAAGTGGTAGATTTCTCTGTTGTTTTAAGGAACTTACTCCTCTGTTAGTTGATAGACTCATACTTTATTAGCTTTTGATAGTTTATTTTGGGTATTCATTTAGTTTTTTTTACTTTAATACTTCTCTTATACTAAAAAAGATGGGATTGAAGTATTTGAATATGATGAATCTTGTTATTTTTTTCATGGGTTGATAACTTTTTCTTGAGGATTAATATAGTTATTTTCGTCAAATATGCATGATTAAGGGACTGTGTTGTTGTCTTATGTTTGATATAGTTTTTGAACTGAATGGATGTAATAGCATGATCAAACTTTGCATCATTTTGGTGTTAAACTAAGGATCGAGAGAAGAAATTTAATGTAAAACAAGAAACTATGGACGCTTAGGTTAAGAATTAGAAATATATTAACTTAACTAGTAATTAATAGTCTGGTTTAATGACTAATTTGGATGATAAACTTATCGAATACAAAAGTTAGATTAGTTTGTTATTTGAATTGATTTTAGAACCCAATTGGTAATTTTACTATGAAAAATATCCAATCATTTTCCCTTAGTCATGCATAGGAGATTAAATTAGTGAAAGTAATTCTCAAGAGTATTCCACTTCGATTAATCTAATCATTTTTGCTCCCAGTTAACCTTGTTTACTTTTCAGTTTAATTTTGTGATTTTCTTTAAAGCCTTAACTCAACAAATTAGGGCAGAGTGTTTAGGATTACATCTACTTTTATTTTTGTTCAAGGTTAATTTAAACAAACCAATATCACCTCCATGGGAGACGATCCTGGGTAATTAACTACAACTATCTCATATACTTAAGTGTATGATAGCCTAGGTATTTTTAGAACTTACTTTGGGCACAATAAGTTTTTTGGTGTCATTGCTAGGAAGATATTTAAAGTTTGCACTTAATTTAATTTTGAATATTTTGTTGATTGTTTTGTTTGATCATCCATATATTTTTTCGTGTTATTTTACTGAGTTATTTTAGTAATTTTCTTATTAATTCACTGTTTTTTTTATTTGATTTATGCAAGGAACGAGATCTCAAAAAGGCGAACTTACTCCCTTTATTGACAACATACATCGGATAGGAAGACCTCCAAAAGACTTTGAAGAGAATCTCGAGGGATCCAAACTAGAAGATTAAGAGATGGATGAAAGACAACCAGTAATGAAGGAGTATGCCAGATCAATAATCGGTACTGCCACCTAGGAGAGGTAACTAGAAACTATGAATTGAAAAGTATCCACTACAACATACTGCCATCTTTTTATGGGGATCCCAATAAAGACCTGTTAAACTTCATTCGGGAATTCCATACCACCCTCTAAACATTCCCATTGGATGGCATAAATGAAGATCAACTCAGGATGAGGTGCTTCTTATACACATTGAAGGATTAGACCAAGGCATCGCTAATGACCCTTCCACCTAGTTCACTAACTATATGGGAGGAGGTTTACAATAAACCTATAAGAAAGTTTTATTCCCATCAAAAGACTTCTGAGTTGGGAATGAAGATAGCAACCTTCAATCAAATGGACGGAGTGCCATTCTATGAGTTTACACTTAGCAATTATTGACATAAAAATACTTAAGATACTCACTTTAATTCATATTTGATTTTAGGTACAATTTGGGAGTAAAGAACTTAAAGTGGGTTAAAAGCTCCATATATAGGTCATTTTCTGAAAAATTTATTTCTACTTTCTTTTATGGAGGAAGAAGAAAAAATAATTAAAAAAAGGAACAAAGAGGAAACCATGATGCATGATAGCAGGCAGCACGCAGGAGCAAGGGATTTAAGAGGAGACACCAAACTTAATTGTCCAATCATCGACAGTACATTGCAAGCTACAGGAGTGAAACGCTGCGTAGAGGAGAAACAAAGCAAGTGGAGCGCAGAGACAAGAGGCAGTGTCGTTTTGAAGGCAGAATAAGGAGAGCAAATGTTTTAGGTTGATGAGACCCTTATTGGTCTTGTCACGCACAGTAGACAGAAGCCACAAGAATAAGAAGCAAAAGAAGGTTGGGCAGCGCAAGAAAAAAAAGCAGCGGCGTGGACGTGGAGGCCAGCAAAATGATGCAGGAGACGTGAGACACAGCAAAATGCAGCGTTATGAAGGCAGCAGCATCCATATAACGTCAGCGTTTTACTTAAAACGTGGAAGGCTGGTCCAATTGTCACGCACAGACAGAAGACATCGCACAAGGAAGGGCCAGAAGGTTTTAGGGACGCAGCTCATTAATTTGTCCCATCACCACACAGTAAAATGAGGAGAAAAACGCACAGGAGGAGAAACAAGGAGCAAGGGCTTTAGGTGATTGTGACCTTTATTGGTCACATCACGCAATAGTGCAGAGAGGAATAAAACTTGGCTTGCGGCTGGAGA
>JAOSBK010000009.1:8387526-8400198 GCA_027568895.1 Erythroxylum shatona | reverse complement strand
AGAAGGCAAGATTCGGCGAAGATGTGATTATCGGAAACCTTGATACAGGTACGTAACCAGACATTCAAACAATTTCCATTTAGCCGTTTCCGAAGTCAACTTGATTAGTTAGTTGATTATCCAACTTGGTCGTACTTTTGATATTTTTAAGTTGACTAAAACCGGCATTATATGACTTGGTCGAAGAAAAAGACAAGAGTTTTAGGTTTCAAGACGATAATGATAAACTCTCGCTTTGCCTGACTGATGAGGTGCATGCATTGACCAGCCGACTCGAGCCGCTGAAATTTACTTAATCTTCAAATTCATAATTTAATTATTAGGATCAGGTAAATGAGTTGCCTGCGTGAAGATGTCCAAATCAAAATATGCCAGTTCTGAAAATGGTCCAAGAATGAAGCAGAATAATTATATATCTTTCAAGCAGTGAACATGCATTTTGGATAACAAGCCACGAGCAAGAGTTCATTGCTATTATTTTTCTTTTTGTCATGTAACTTTCAACTCTCTTTGCCCTACTTAAGTTTTCTCTATAATGCGCATGTGGTAGGCGTCTGGCCAGAGTCCAAAAGCTTTAGCGATGAAGGGTATGGACCGATTCCTTCGAAGTGGAAAGGAATATGTCAGACTGGGTCGGATCCTAGTTTCCACTGCAACAGGTTTGCTTCTGTTTCACACTTTTCCAATCAGTATCTTCCCCGGAACTTACTCTCCTACGTGTCATACTCTTAATCATGGACTTCCAGTACAGATTAATTGGCTATTACAAATGCTAATCTGGTTTGTGATATAAGTACTCCCAAGTAGACTAAATTAGACTTTTGAATTCCCATTTTGCCCTACTTAAATGCCAATGAACTCATAGCCAATAAAAATCTGGTAGCTGATCCATGTTTGTCCAATCTTGGTGGGCATTCACCGTGTAGCCCGCATATCTATGAAGTGACTATTATGTGGATGGGGACGGACCGGGAATAGTTGGCATCAACTTTTCTTTACCGGTTTGTTTGGAGTTTTCTTTCTAAGAAAGGTGCTTATCTTTCTGTCATTTAGAAATCCTCAAATCTTGGACAAAATCCATTGAAATATAACTTATAATGACCAAATCATCTGTTCTAGTTACTATGTTCATACTCTGTTTTATAAAAATCTATTCATTCAATAAATGAGACTCACAAAAATTGAATGGCTAAGATCACATAAAAATAGGAGAATTGGATAAGGAGATCAGATAATCTCCCTCTAACTTATATACCCTTTTTCTTTTTTCTTGTTCTTGGGATAAGGAGAACATAAAGAGTTCAAATTTATAAACCAACTTGACTTTTTATTGTCATAATAATTATCATCATTATCATTAATACCTATTTAAAATCTTTTAATAACATAATCATCGTCATCATTAACATCAATTTGAAATCTTTTATTGACATAATTATCATCATTAACATCTAGTTAAAATTCCGCTAAGGTGCAGTGTTTGAGAAGATCTAATAATACGTAGTTTTATTTTTACTCAATAGAAAGACTGTTTTCGATATACTCACATGCAATGTGTTATAAAAACTATTACAAAATTAAAAATAGATGTGCATACATATGTCCAAGAAAAATAATAAAAAAATAGTTAAGTAAATAAGTCAAAAAAACAAACAAATAATAAAATAACTAAATATATAAATACAAATAAATAATAAATAGAAACATAGTAACATGAATAATAAAAATAGGTAAGGCAATACAAAAATAACGTACATGCAGAAGATTTGAAACAACACTTGGTGGCTTATGCAGCTTATTGAAGGATTTTTGTGGTTCAGAATACCGTCGAGTGCATGATTTTAGTGGTCTTTTTGTCTCAGAAAATGGGTGCAGATGTAGATAGGAAACAAATTTTCTACTAAGTTTTCCCTGTAGCTTAAACTGGTCATATGTTTATGAGTTCTTGCCTAGAATGATGCAACCATTTTACAATCTTAAACTATAAAATCTGCTTTCCAAGATCATGAAATTAGTCTGTGATTAAGATAATTTATTTTTGAAGCTGTCAAGTGATTGCAATTTATGTAAATTTTTTTAAGAATTAACTTCGTCTTCTCCAACACTTAATGTACTCTCTCGGGCAGAAAGTTTTATTTTCTTTAACTTCATGTCTGTGTGTATGAGCTTAGTTTTTTGTGCAAACTTGGACTTCCTTTTCAGAAAATACTGAACATGTTGCTTGTTGTGTTAAACTACTAAATCATATTTGGTTTTCTGTTGCTACCCTCTGTTTTGAGACCTAGCCACGTACTAGTATAGGATACAGTATTCTTGATTCATTTTTTTGGATGCTTCCAACAATTCTAGCCTGTTAGATTGTAAGTAGCCCCTCTGTAGATAGTTTATTGAACTCTCCAAAGAATTTTATATGTGAAGGAAGCTCATCGGAGCTAGGTACTTCAATAAAGGATATGCTTCTATGGTTGGTCCGCTCAATTCCTCCTATAACAGGCCTCGAGATGGGGATGGCCATGGATCACATACACTATCAACAGCTGGTGGAAACTTTGTAGCAGGAGCCAGTGTCTTCAACTTTGGTAAAGGAGTAGCAAAAGGGGGTTCACCGAAAGCCCGGGTGGCTGCATACAGGGTGTGTTATCCCCTAGTTACTAGTAATGAATGCTTTGATGCAGATATATTGGCTGGATTCGATGCTGCCATTGACGACGGAATTGATGTTCTGTCCGTGTCAATAGGAGGCAATCCTACTCCATTCTTCAATGATAGTGTCGCAATTGGCTCTTTCCACGCTGTTAAGCGAGGAATTATAGTTGTTTGCTCTGCTGGAAATTCTGGTCCAGCTGCTGGTACTGTATCCAATGTTGCACCATGGCAAATCACGGTTGGTGCGAGCACCATAGACAGGGAATTCCCAAGTTTTGTAGTGCTTGGCAACCACATGAGCTACAAGGTGTCTTTTGCCCTTTCTACTGCAATTCTTGTCATTTTAGTAACAATATCTTCCTCTGCATTTCCTACAATATTCCCACGATTATTGTATCTCAAGCAGTGAGTTCAATGCATTTGGTTTCGCAGGGACAAAGTCTATCAGATACAGCCTTACCGACTAACAAATATTTCCCACTTATGAGTGCTGCTGATGCTACAAGGCCTAATGCATCAATTGCAGATGCGTAAGAACCTAAACAATGCACGTTATGATTGATATTGAAATAGCTTACACTCAGCCAGATGACTTATTTTTTATGCTTCAGATGTTAAGCCTTGCAACAATTTATTATGTCATTTACCAACTTAAATTTTGATGATTATCACAACGCAGTCTATTATGCAAAGATGGAACACTGGATCAGGAAAAGGTTAAAGGAAAGATCTTGGTCTGTCTTCGAGGTATAAATGCAAGGGTGGACAAGGGTAAGCAAGCTGCTTTAGCGGGTGCTGTAGCGATGGTTCTTGCCAATAGTGAACTAAATGCCAATGATGTTAATGCTGATCCTCATGTCCTTCCTGTTGCACAACTGACTTACTTGGATGGTGTTGCTGTCTTAAATTACATCAATTCTACCAAGTAAAAATGACATCACTTCTTTAGTCTTGACTGATATGGAGGACATCCTAGCAAAATTTTGATGTCCTTGCATCCTATTATATGAACTTTTCCTTAATAACTTCAAAATTTTGTTAGGTTTCCTATAGCCTACATTACACGCCCAAAAACACAAATTGGTATGAGGCCAGCCCCTGTGATGGCATCTTTTTCATCAAAGGGACCCAACATCATTACGCCAGAGATTCTGAAGGCACTAACAACATCTTAATCCATTTGTTAAAGATGATTTTCATTTTATTCTAAACTTGCATATTCAATCACCTCTTTTTGCAGCCTGATATCACTGCACCAGGAGTAAATATTATAGCAGCCTACACAGAAGAACAAGGGCCAACAAATCAAGCTTTTGACACACGACGAGTTTTATTTAACTCGCTTTCAGGAACTTCAATGTCATGTCCTCACATCTCAGGAATTGTTGGCCTTCTTAAAACTCTTCATCCAAGTTGGAGTCCTGCAGTAATTAGATCAGCAATAATGACTACTGGTAATTGTACTAGTCTTTTTACCTAAGGTGATTTTGTTGGTCACATTTCGGTATATGGATCACGAACAATGCTTATAAACTTATAGTTACCAGTTATATGTAGTAACTTTGTTTACTAACATTTAGCAGCAGGGACAAAAGACAACTACATGGAGCCAATTCTCAATGCATCCTACTCTAAAGCAAATGCATTCAGTTATGGGTCAGGACATGTAAGACCTAACCAAGCTATGGATCCGGGACTAGTTTACGACTTGAATGCTACAGATTACCTAAACTTTCTTTGCACACTGGGGTACAATGGAACACAAATTTCATCTTTCTCAGAGGCTCTGTATACGTGCCCCTCCGAGCCCATTGACCTTGCCAACTTCAACTATCCTTCTATTGTAGTCCCTAGATTCACCGGCTTAATCACCATAACTCGGACAGTTAAAAATGTTGGCTCTCCAGGAACTTACAAAGTTGGTATCAAGAAGCCTAACGGGTTATCTGTTTCTGTTGAACCAGAGAGCTTAGTGTTCAAAAAAGTTAGCGAAGAGAAAAGCTTCAAGGTGACGCTGACAAGTAAGAAAGGCAATGTAGGGAAGGAATATGTATTTGGGCAATTGGTATGGTCAGATAATAAACACTTTGTGAGGAGTACTATTGTGGTGAAATTGTGATAAGGAAGACCTAAGATTATAGACTTATTAGCCAACTTCAGTCACATCAAAATGCTTTAGTTAATGCATCTAGCAATGCCTTTCTCTAAGTAATGCTCAAGCAAAATTGATGTCATTTGAATCATATGAAAAGAAATAAGTTAATTATATGACAAGTCATTTGAACCACTTTCTTTGATCCTATTTTTAGTGAACTTAAAAGTAGCTGATCATTTATATCCATCGAATAATTAAACATATTTTTCAGGAATTGAAAATAGACTAAGTTGGAGGGACAGTGTGGTGTGTTCGGTCAATATATGATAATTGTTGGCCCCCAAATTTTTTTTCTTGACAAATAAGCATGATTAAATTAATTTTGGGGTTTTGCTAGATTAATGTATGTTGGAATTAATTAGCATGGTAATGTGAGTAAGATAATATGACATAGGTTAAGGGAATTAAAGTATTAAGGTGGTAAGTTACATAAGGTGTAGTTTAGGAAGATCACTGAAGTGGGAAAGTTTTAAGGCATTGTAGGAGGGGCAAAATGGGAAAAGGAAATTGTTGGCTTGCATTTTAGAAGCCAAAAATGTTAGTAAGGAATGAAAGAAGAGAGAAGGCACAAAAAAATAAGAAAGAAGGGAGAGAAGTGTCGTGGGTTGAGAGGAAAAAGGACAGTTATGCTAGCTTTTGATTTTTTCTTAACCTTTAAGAGGGATTGTGAGAGTGATCAAGAAGGGAAAAAGGAAGAGGAAAGTTAAAGCTTCCATTAAAGCCAAGAAAATCATTGTTTGGTGAAGATTCAAGGTAAGTTAATGTTTAATCTTTTGGATTTTTGGTTCAAAGAGCTTAGGAAATGCATGGGTTTAAGTATTCTAGGGTCAATTTTAGGAATATGTTTCTTTGGGTTGTCCAATTTGAATTCCTTTTGATTTGGTGTTTTTGTCAATGTTGAAGAAAATCAAGAGAGGCAAGAGGAGCAAGAGTAGAGGCTTTTTGAGCAAGGTTTTAAAGTAAGGAAATTAAGGTGGGTGGCATTTTTATGATTGAGTAAATAAGCTATTAAAGTTTCTTTCAAATAAATGGAATTAAATGATTTCCAACTACCTTGACAATGTGCATTTATTGTTCTTTAAAATGGTTTGAGAGTGTGCTACATATTTTTGTATATGAATTTTGTGAATGAATTTTAAGTGATATGGGAATGATTTCAAATTGCTCCATAATTGTTGTATTTGTGGCTTTTGGATGATTTGAGAAATGGTTATATGATTGGTATGGGATTTTGGTTCATGAAGTGTGAAATGATGATGGAATTGCATATGAATAGTTCATTCTTATGAAAAACAAGTTTTTAAAAATGTGTCATTTGGGTAATTGGTTTTCAATTCATAAATTACATGTTATGTGGGTTTGGTGTAATCCATTCAAGAATGTCACATGCACGTTGACCAAGTTAAAAGCTTCTCCCGCCTGCCCGCTAGCGGCACGGAGCTCCTTTATGGACTCCCTCAAATTTACGACTACACAGGACCATTATGTGAAATTGTGTAGTTCATCATGTTCATGAACTTACCCAAATCATTATGATGTGCTTATGTGTTTACATGTGTTGACAAATTTGATGAATGCTTGACTTATATGAGTTGTGAATTAGTTTGACATGTTAAGATTTTGGAGAAATATATGTTTTATAGATTTTCATAAGAATTTGTTATGATTACGAGGGTTTCAATCGTTTTTATTTGTTACTAGTTATAAGACTGTTACCCACGAGCTTTCAATCTCACCCCCCTTTCCTTCCCCTCTTCAGGCGATGAACAAAATATCGAGTGATCGAGTCAAGAGTCAAGGCATCACTCCAATTTGCATATTTTGTTTTTGAAGCTAGATTATGTAAAACAATACTTTAGTCGCATTTTGAGTGATTCTAGTTTTTGTAAAGTTTGTATTTTTGGATTATGATGTAAGTGGCTTGAAATGTCTACTAAAGCATTGTAAAACTCTTGTCTTTTGATGTTAATGAAATACATATGCATTATGTTTTGCCTATGATTCTCCAAATCTTTATATTGTATTTTCAAGCTTTTCATAGTAGTAGGAATTGTGTTCTGAATTCAAGGGAAAAACTAGATTTATCTAGGTATAAATAGACAAAGTTTTCTTCTAGAAATTTGTGGCTTATACTCTTAGCTTTCCAACGCTATAAAGTATGTAAATTTTGGGTATCGGATTTGAGAGATATGAGTATTATAAGCGATGATGTTGCATAGGAAGTATGAACATGACAGCTATGGTGAATGATAAGAGTTGTATATGTTATGAGTCCTTTGAGTTGAGGTTTGGGAGTTTAATGCACTCAAATTGGTAATTGAATGTTTTAGGAGTGCTATTGCATTAGAAGAAGTGAAATTGGGAAGATTATGAGTGAATATGATATTAGAATGGATGTAGGAAGCATTGGAGGGGTTTGGGAAACCCCCATGTTCATTTAACGGACTTTAGATGGACCTTCTCGGGTCAAAAATGACCCTTAGCATCGCCCATGTCCATTTAACGGACATTTTGTCCATTAAACGGACCTTCTCGGGTGAAAAAAATGGCTCCCAAGCCCATCTATGTCCATTAGGCGGACATGTATGTCCGTTAAATAGACATTCACAGGACAGCTACAGTAGATTATGATTTTTGACCTTTTTAAAGGCAAAATCTCACTTTGTTGTCTTCATAAAAGTTTTATATATAGAAGTTTTCTTTTAAATGGTCTAAGAATGGCCTCAATACAAGCTTTATAGAGAAAGTTATGTCAATTCTCCCAATATAGGTATAATATGATTAAGGATATAAACATGTTTGAATCTTTTGGCCATAACTTCATTGTCCGACCTCTAAATGAAGTGATTCTTAAAGCAATGGTTTCCTAACACATTCTTTAATCCTTCATAAAAATTGGTAGCTTTTTGATCTGATATGAAAAAGATTGATGGAAAGATAGTGAGGGGTCAGTTTAGAGAGTATAATTGGGGTATGAATATACTTTAGCTTTTTAAGCATAACTTCTTCTATAGAGTTCCAATTGAGATAGTTCTTGCTTCAAATTAAACTAGAGACTTAGAGCTACCATTATTGTGAAGAAATCAAATTGTGATTTTGTTGATTATCAGGTGTGGGCACACCATCCTTGTGAGATGACGGCCAAAGAGGGTTCTTTGGAATAACCCTATAGGGTTATAAGCTCAAGGTTTATGACTCCGGATGTTGGGCTTCGGAAACGAAGTCCAACACTAAAGGACTTCACTCACTTATGTTTGGAAGACAAGTATATAGTATTAGTGTGTTGAATTCCTTAGACACTGTTATTTAAGGGATCATTATGTTTGCTCTATTTACATTTGTAAATTTATACATTTGATGTATTATGACAACATGATGGTTCATTAATAAAGATGATCATCATTTATCTTTAATAATACGGGTTATTATACGTTGTCTTAATACGTGTGAAAGTCCTAAGATTTGTGTCAATCTTAAGAATTTAAAGGTCATTTGGCATATATGTAGATTTATTTTGAGCCTACGTCATTAAGACATATACATTTTTATATAGATATCCATAAATTTATCATGACATAGGGGTATAAGTTTTAATCCCATAAAGTCTCTCTAATGCAATTTAGCATTCAGATAGAGAACATAAAGGTTTTCTTTATTGCAATTTAACATTTGGTAAAAAGAAACAATTTTTCTCTAATGTTGTTTAATATTTGATGAGAGAAAATAGGATTTCTCTATTGCAGTTTATCATATGCAGTTTAATATAAAGTTGGAGAAATCAAAACCTACAAACAAAGATGATACATATTAGATCATATAAATATCATCCAAGAGAAGGCTAGAGAGTTTTTAAATCTCACACAGAGGGACATGAGTGTGAGTAAGTATGAGCTAAAGTTCACTTAGTTTTCTCGATATGAGGCCAACATTGTGGCAAATGAAGAGGACAAGTGCCACAAGTTTGAAGGAGGTCTCCATCTGGGGATCAAGGAGAAAGTCCTGATCCACAATTTCTGTGACTACCAATAGTTGGTAGATGCCGCACTCTAAGCTGAGAAGCTGGAGAACATAAAGTATGAGGTGAACAGGAAGAGGAAGAACCGAGAACAGTTTTCCAGGAAGGGGGTGAGTGCTCCAATACCTGAAAGAGGTGTGAAGAGCTCCCCCACACAGAGTGAGGTAGGGAGTAATACCCCTGCTAGAAACAAGCAAACAAGAGCAGTTTTAGTGCAAGCCTCAATAGTGGGAGGCAATAGCTTGGTGCGGAAGAGCAAAAGCATGAACCCCCAATGTGAGCATTATGGAAAGCTTCACAGAGGAGAGTGCTTCAAGTTACTTGGAGCATGTTTTCGATGTGGAGAGAAGGGACATATGATCAGGGACTGTCCCCAAGTAACAAGGCGGGAGGGGTCACAATTGCAAGCACCAAGGAGAGCAGAAACAGTGGAAGCCAGGCCAGTCACTGGGATGGGAAGTTCTGGAGCTGCAAGGAAGGTTGTTCCTCCAGGAAGGCCAAGGGGTCAAGCTCAGACTCAAGCAAGGGTGTTCACCATAACCAGAGAGGAAGCTGTAGCTGCACCCGAAGTTGTCAAGGGTATGGCTCGGTTATGTAATTCTGCTGTATATGTGTTGATTGATTCAGGCTCCACACATTCATTTATTTTTATAAGCATGACATTACATGATGTTATTTTGATGCCATTGAGAAGTCCTTTAATTGTTAGCATTCCTTTAGGGAGGCATGTGATTATAAGTCAAGTGTATAGGGGTTGTGAGCTCTTCATTGATGGATCTAAACTAGTAGTGGACTTACTACCTCTAAACCTAAAAGGGTTAGATGTCATTTTGGGAATGGATGTTATGGAGAAGTATAAGGCAAAGTTAGATTGTAGCCTTAAGGAATTGAAATTTGATCTGGGCAACAGAGAGAAGGTGATTTTCAGGGGAGACAGGAGAATGCCATCGCCAAGAATTATTTCATCTTTGCTAGCTGACAGAATGATGGAAAAGGGGTGTGAAGCCTTCTTGGCGCATGTTGTGGACACTGATCGGAATGAAGGGAAGTTGGAGGATTTTCTAGTTGTGAGGGAGTTTTCAGATGTATTCCCATAGGGTTTACCTGGTTTGCCATCGGTAAGGGAAATCGAGTTTGTCATTGACTTGATTCCCAAAGCCGCACCTATTTCTATACCACCCTATAGAATGGCTCCATTAGAACTGAAGGAACTCAAGGAACTATTGGAGGAACTGCTAGAAAAGGGGTTCATAAGGCCGAGTTCATCACCTTGGGGAGCGCCAATTCTGTTTGTTAAGAAGAAAGATGGAACATCGTGCATGTGCATTGATTATCGGAGACTCAACAGGGTGACTATTAAGAATAACAACAGGGTGACTATTAAGAATAAGTATCCTCTGCCTCGAATTGATGATCTGTTTGACCAGCTTCAGGGAGCAAGGATCTTTTTCAAAATTGATCTTAGGTCAGGCCATCGTTAGCTCAGAATCAAGGAGTCTAATGTAAGCAAGACAGCCTTCAGAACACGGTATGAACATTATGAGTTTTTAGTCATGCCTTTTGGATTAACCAATGCTCCAGCTGCTTTTATGGATCTTATGAATAGGGTATTTAAGGAATATCTAGATCAGTTTGTCATAGTATTTATCGATGACATTCTAGTGTATTCCAAGGGTGAAGGGGAACATGAGAAGCATCTCAGAATTGTGTTGCATACGTTGAGGGAGAGGGAACTATATGCTAAATTTAGCAAATGTGAGTTTTGGCTTCATGAAGTGATTTTCCTTGGGCATGTGATTTCGAAAGATGGGATTCATGTTAATCCATAGAAGATTGAAGTAGTGGTAAATTGGCATGCCCCCAAGACAATAACAGAGGTGAGGAGTTTTCTGGGTTTGGTAGGATATTATAGGAGATTCATTGAAGGATTCTCTATGATAGCTGCTCCGATGACTAAGTTATTGAGGAAAAATCATAAATTTATCTAGAGTGAGGAATGTCAGAAAAGCTTTGAAGAGCTCAAGTGCCGGTTAACAAGTGCTCCAGTTTTGATTTTGCTTGTGGGAGATAAGGGTTATATAGTATACAATGATGCTTCGAGAAAGGGTTTGGGTTGTGTGTATGCAAGAAGATAAGGTAATAGCTTATGCCTCGCGACAGCTAAAGCCTTATGAACTGAATTACTCGACCCATGATCTGGAGTTAGCAGCAATAGTTTTTGCCCTGAAGATTTGAAGACATTATCTATATAGGGTGCAGACGAGGATTTTTACTAATCATAAAAGTCTCAAGTACCTTCTGAGCCAGAAAGAGTTGAATTTGAGACAGAGAAGCTGGTTAGAGTTAATTAAGGATTATGATTTATTGATCGATTACCATCCAGGAAAGGCGAATGTGGTAGCAGATGCCTTGAGCAGGAAATCCCTTATAGGTCATGTTCAAATAGTTTATCTACCACTATTAGAGGAGATGGCTAAGCTTAGGACAAGTTTGAAACATGAGAAATCTGACTGTATTGTTGCTACTTTCAGAGTGAGACCGATACTTAGGGAGAAAGTTAAGGAGTTATAAGCACAGAATGCAGAATTAAGTGAGATTCGAGAAGAAATTCAGAATGGCAAGAAATCTGAAGTAGTGGTGAGGGATGGTGGACTTATGGTTGTAGGAAATAGACTTTGTATCCCGAATGTCAAGGAAGTAAAGGATGAAATACTAGATGAGGCACGTAATGCGCTTTATACCATACACCCAGGAAGCACCAGGATGTACAGAGATCTGAAAGAACATTATTGGTGGAAAGGCATAAAGAGAGATATAGCAGAATATGTGAGTAAGTGTCTAGTGTATCAGCAAGTCAAGGTTGAATACCAGGCACCTTATAGAAAAATAAGGCCATTGTCCATTCCTAAGTGGAAGTGGCAAAGGATAACTATGGATTTCCTGATGGGTTTGCCTAAGACTAGTAGAAAGAATGATGCCATATGGGTCATGTTGATTGGTTGACGAAGTCAGCTCATTTCCTGGAAATTAAGCAGACTGATTCTTTGCATGTGCTAACAAAGAAGTATATTGATGAGATAGTGAGATTGCATGGGATTCCCCACTCTATAGTTTCATACAGGGATCCTTGATTTACTTCGAGATTCTGAGCAAACTTACAAGAGGCTCTGGGAACCAAGTTGAATTTTAACACGACATGTCATCCCCAGAAGGATGGTCAATCTGAGAGGACCATTTGGACGCTTGAGGGAATGCTTAGAGCATGTGTAATGGATTTCAAAGGAGCTTGGGATGAGCATTTACCATTGGTCGAATTTGCTTATAATAATTTGTACCATTCGAGCATTCAGATGGCTCCATATTAAGCGCTGTATGGAAGGAGATGTAGAGCTCCGATATGTTGGGATGAAGAAGGAGAAAGGAAACTGATAGGGCTAGAGCTACTTCAGATGACGGTTGATAAGGTCAATCTAGTTAAACAACAACTTAAGGCAGCACAAGATAGAATGAAAAGTTACACTGATGCACACCGAAAGGAGATGGAGTATGAGGTTGGTGAGAAAGTCTTTCTTAAGACATCTCCTTGGAAAGGAGTTATGAGGTTTGGCAAGAACGGCAAGTTGAGTTCGAGATATGTGGGTCCATATGAGATTGTAGAGTGGATTGGACAGTTAGCCTATAGGTTGGCATTACCACCAAAATTGTCACAGATATATGACGTCTTTCATGTGTCCATGTTGAGAAGGTACAGATCAGATGCATCCCACATTATTCAAACAACTGAGGTTCAATTGAGAGATGATTTAAGTTATGAGGAGACTCCAGTAGAGATCTTAGACATCAAGGAAAAGGTCCT
>JAOSBK010000009.1:8337024-8358435 GCA_027568895.1 Erythroxylum shatona | reverse complement strand
ATTAAATACCAATTATGCCCAAATAAGATTCAATATCTTATATTGATCCTTATTTATTAAATATCTCATATTTAATCGTAAAGTTTCTCAAACTTTATAATGAAGTCTAACTTGATTAAATTAACTTTGCTTTCTTCAACTCATTCTATATGTGAGATCTATTAGGTTCTCAAATATATTGGCAATGATTACAAATTATAATTAGAATTCATAATTAGAATTAGATAAAATAAAACTCCTTTTAATTTATCTTTAATTCTCCAATTAAATAATTTATAATCATAGATCAAAATTGGCGTCTAGCAACACATTATGACCACCCAAATATTTAGAAATGTCAAAGTGGCTTTGACTAACCTTTCTATGCATGATTTTTCTATATAACTTAATTCTTTTATCAACCAATGTTTCAATTAGACATAGAGCATGGAATTAATGTCAACCCTATTTTGAGACCAATTATATTAGTTCTTTGTCATTAACTATTGATTCAATTAATAATATTTGTAAACTGCTTACAAAATATCATTCCACCTTGACCAAGAATTTCCCGAATCAATATTAATCGAGAACAACGAAACATACTCCCTAATTACTTTAGGGTGATGAATCCTATCTTGATCATTCAACTATCTCCTTATAGTTCATGCTACATCCAATGACTATTGTTTAAACGACCTTTAATAAAATAGATCACGAGTAGTATCAAAACATAGCAATTCTCATACAAGATAACTTTGATAGTCTCAAGTCAAATGATCACTTATACAATCATCACAATGGGAATTCCATAGACATACAAGTAATGTTCCAAATGGATTTCTCATATTGGCTCTTCTCAGTGAACTTGTTCTCTAGCAAGTACCCACATGTTTGTTTAAGTATCTCTATACTTTAACCTATGAGATCGACTACTTCCTTCATAAGAAAAAACAAAACGTGTGCTAATCTTTTTCCGTTCTATTAATGTCCAATCTTAATAAAAACAATGTCCAATCTTAATAAAACAATAATTAGGAACATTTAAGAATAATACATAAATGCAATATGAATCTCATAATTATAATATCATTATAATTTCACTTGAAATGTACAATTATCCCATAGACTTTATCATATACATCTAAACATGTATAAGATAAAGAATGCCTTTAAATAATTTGTCACTAAACTACAACCAAATCGATTGGCTGTAGGACATAAACCAACAAATACATCTTGTAAGATACGAGTGACATCCTCGACATAGCATTAATACTTTTTGTTGGACAATATAAATCAACATATTAGTCCTATTTAATTTTATAATACTTGCAAGCAAGATGTCTTTGCACCCAATTTTTTAAGATTAATTATTAAATTTGTAACTTTGTTCCATTTGTTAAGATTAATTAGAACTAAAAAATAATCAAATGTTTAATATTATAATTTATTTCAAATATAGTCAAAGTAAAATAAAGAAACTAATATTAAACATATGTAATAATATGCCACTCCATCATCCTTTCTCTAGTTCCCCATTATCCTCCATAGCAATAATTGATGATGAAAGAATAATAGTTCATCTTGGTCATAGTGACCCTTCTGTTTTTCCTTTCTTTTATACAATTTATGTAGTAAAAGATGTTGTGATTCATGCCTTGAGGTCTTGAAAACACAATTCTTGATGTTCTTTAGTATCCTTTACAATTTCTCAAAGACAAAAGTGTTATTTGGCTTGAAGTTTTTCTTTTCGTAGGGTCATATTTTAGCTATTAAAGTTCATTTCCACTTTTCAAGTATATAAAAGATTTAAGGTATGTTTGTTTAAAGCATGTTAAGGATATATGTCTGGTTTGTTGACTTTGTGATGTTATTGTTTAATGCTTTGTTTCTAGGTATTGAATAATGTTAATGTAGAAAGAGATGTGAAAAGCTACCAAAACCCAGACCAAGGCCAAGAGAGGCTTTTATTTTTTTAGGGATTGAGTGAGTTGAATTACTATGGGGTTATTTGGTCTCATTTCTATTTTTTAGTGTGGTTTTAGTTTTTTTTAATAAGAACAAAAATATGTTTGGTTGTTAATGTCAATATAGTTATATTTTTATTTCTAATAATAATTACATATTAGATAAAACTTAAAGATAAATTATTTTTAATTAATTAATTTTATTTTAGTCTTTTATGGTATTTATTAATAAACTATTAGTAAAACTTATTATATTTTATTCAAATAAATAATTTAATCATTAAAATTTTATTTAAAATATATTTAATTATACATAATTTTTTAAAATTTATATATTTTGAAGATATTTTAAATTAATAATTAAACTAATTTCATTATAAAAATAAAATAAAATAATTTATAATTCTTATTAATAATTAATATAATAATATTAAATTAAATTAAATTATTCATTATTCTTATTAATAATTAGCATATTAAATAATTAAATAACATATATTTAATTTATAGTAAATTCAATTATAAAAATAAAAACTACATTTTATGATTTTCATAAGTTATGAAATCTGAAAATAAACCAAATCTAAAATCAAAATCTAAAAGCTCAAATAAACATATTTTTATTAAATTTAAAAACAAAAGAAAAACTAAAAACTAAAGTGAAAATAAACAACCCCTGTATCACCTTCTCCAAGATCTTCTTACCTACATGTTACATGATGAGATATAGGCCAACTTAGATTTAACCCATTCACATCAACCACTTAAGAAGGTAACTTTTTTTGTAATTTTAATTGATGCTATGAGTTTATAGATTTAAAATAATATTATTCTAATATTTGTATTTATGATCAAAATATTATACTTTTTAAATAAAAAGAGTTTTAAGGCAAGCCCTAATATGACCATATCCTAATCTAAGGACTAAGGACAAACTTAACTTACATGAATAAACATAAGTCCAACTGGTCGTCACTAATGGAGACATAAGCATGAGCTGGCCTACCCCTGATAAATGAATAACATTAACCTAACCATATTCATTCAAACCTCAAGATGTTTGTGCTTCCCGTTAAAATCTTACAAAGCTGTGAAAAGGAATATAAATTCCACCATTCAGTTAAAGTAGTTTTTTCTCTATTGCAAGTTTTAGTTTAGAAATGATAAAAGTACCACCTAATTAGACCAAAGTGTTGATTTTTGCACTATATCAGGAGGTACGTACTGTATTGGCTAAAAAAATGGTACAAACCAACAATGTGACAATACCAGCTGTCAATACCAGTCAATCTCTGGTGCTAAAGTGCAAACAAAAAATTTTTTTGAAACACCCCCAACCCAACGACCACCCTCTCCTCTCTACTTCTCTCATTATTGTTTTCTCTCTCACACCTCACTCTCTCTCGTTCATCAATGCCACCACTCCGACACTCCCTCTCCGGTAATGACCATTGGCAGTCACCACTCTCAGAGTCTCGAGTCTCTTTCACGCCAGATTTGAAATAGATTCAGATCCAAACCTGATTTGAGCCGACATTGAATTTGATTTCTAATTTTTTGGGTGCACTTTTTGCTCTGAAATTTGAAAAATAATTGGATGTGTTTTTGTATGTTTTGTGAATGGAAATTGTTGGGTGTGTTTTATGAAATTTGAAAAATATTTTGGTGTGTTTATGTATATTTTGTGAATGGAAATTGTTGAGTGTGTTTTGTGAAATTTGAAAAATAATTGGGTGTGTTTATGCATGTTTTTTAGGTATGTTGTCAAATTGAAAAATAATTGGGTGTGATTATGTATGTTTTTTGGGTGTGTTTTTTCTCTGAAATTAGCGAGTTTATTAAGAAGTGTTTTTTTTATGTTTTCTTTTTCTCAATTTTTAATCTAAATGAGGAGGGATTATTCTAGTATTGGAACTTGTTGAAGTTGAAAAGAACATAGAGCTCCTCTCAAGAAAGAAATTTAGCACTGAAACTTCCTTAAAGGTCTACAGTGATCTCATAAGCAAGTTAAATGATTCATAGTCTTCTCCATAAATAATTAAGATATCATTAGTAAAAGATAGCTAAGAAATTTCGAATTTACTACATCTATGATGGAATTTGAAAGTATGATCACTTGCAATAGTGATTCTGCTCAAAATCTTCATTGTGATTACAAATAGATAAGAAGCCAATAAATCTCATTACCTTGATCCCTTAGCATCTATGAAAAGATTTGAAGGCTTTTCATTAACCAACATTTAGAAAGACACTAAAGACATGCATGTTTCGATCCAACCTATGAACTTATAAAGGTAACTAAAGGCATAAAATGAATTTAAAATGAGATTCTAATTGATAAAATCAAGTATTTTGTGAAATCAATTTTTAAAACATAACTTTTGATTGATTTATTGGAGGAATATCCTTTAAAAAGCTCTTTGTGTAAGGATAATTTTGTCACCAATACTTCTATCGAACATATAGCCACCTTGATAATAATTAATGTAATCGAAAATTGTATGATTTAGTCTAGTTGCTATAACTTTATAAATCAGTTTATAGACCACATTGCAATAAGAAATGAGATTATAATCATTGAGGCTAATAAGATTAGAGACCTTAGGGACAAGGCAACTATAAGTTTTGTTATGTTCAACTAGTAGCTTGCCAATGTTGAAGAACTTTGGGACTACTCTAGTTCCTATAGATTTAATTTAGTTCCAAATGGCTTGTAAAAGTTTGGCACTGACTAAGTCCAAGAGCTTTATATGGATGAAAGGCGAACAAAACTAACCTAACCTAGGAGAAAGTGTCATGAGATGACAAAGAGCCTCAAAAGGAATTAACGAGGTCATTAAGAAGTGTTTTGTCTTCGTTGCTATGTATTTGAAAAATAATTAGGTGTGTTTATGTATGCTTTTTGGGTGTATTTTTTGCTCTAAAATTAATGAGGTCATTAAGAAGTGTTTATGTATATTTTGTGAATAGGAGATAGAAATTGTTTATGTATGGTTTGTAATGGTTAAATTGAAATTATTCAAAATTGTTCGAAATGAAATTGTTAAAAATTATTAGAAATGGAAATTGTTTATGTATGTTTTGTAATAGTAGAATTAGAATTGTTGAAATTTGTTAGAAATGGAAATTTTTTTATATTTTTTTATTGTTGAATTGAAATTGTTCGCAATTGTCAGAAATGAAATTGTTAGAAATGGAAATTGTATATGTATGTTTTATAATAGTTGAATTGAAATTATTCGAAATTGTTGGAAATAAAAATTATTTATGTTTTGTGATTGTTGGAAATAGAAATTGTTTATGTATGTTTGTGTAATTATGTATGTTGAATTATGTATGTTGACTACTTCAATTATTATTTTTTGACTTATGGTGAATTGCATTGGATGAAATTGAATTGTGTATGATGTAATCATATAAAATGAGTTATATTATATAAGATGGACATGCGTATTGTGTAATGAAATTATGTGTTCTTTATTTGATATATGTCTTCATTTATTTTTATAGATAAATGGAAGGAAGTTTAAGTATTCCTAATCAAACTGCTTCAGGAAGATATAATGATCCAGCTTACGCTCATGCAGCCTTGGCCCTCAATATGAGAACCATACTATTTACTTGTTTTGTGACAAGCATTTAAAAGGTAGAAGAATCACCCAATTAAAGAAGCATTTTGTTGGGGTTAAAGGAGATGTGAAACCCTGTAAAAAAAAGTCGTAATATGAAGTGGCAAATTAAATTTTTTTTAAAGAATATCAACACGAGAAAGATAGAAGGAAGAGACTGAATTATAAAATTGGTAGTAGAAATTGGTTTGTTAGTGTTCATAATGATAGTGAAAATATTGAAGGTGATAGTGGTAGTGGTAATGTTCCTTCTTAGTAAGAAGTTAATGTTACATAAGGATTTGATATGTTAGGAAAACAAGGCAATTGACTATTTTTTTTGCACCACGAATAACTCCTTGAACCCAACCTTTAATTTAAGTGTCATGCAATCAAGAGATGTGTCTCACAATGTAGATATGACAATGGTTAGATGGTGGTATAATACAGGTGCAACATTCTATGCTTCCCAATCTTACTATTATCAGCCTATGGTGGATACTACAGCTTCTTACGGTCTGAGATACAAAGCTCCTCTTATTGATGACTATAGAAGTAAACTTTTGAGTTATTTAGTTTCTGAAATTAAAAGTTATTTGGGAGGAAAAAAGAATTGATCGGGATGCTTATGGGTGTTCAATCATGTGTGATAATTGGATAAATAGGAGACGTGAGCTTATTATTAATTTTTTTAGTTTATTATGTAAATAACTCAATGTTTTTTAAGTCTATTGATGCGTTTGGTCTTGTTAGGAATATTGATACTTTATTTGAGATATTTGATAAAGTTATTAATGAAGTAGGCCAAAAAACATTGTTCAGTTCATTACTAATAATAAGTTCGCTTATAAAGCAGCAGGAAGAAGGTTACAAAATAAGTATAATTCTTTTTTTGACTCCTTGTGCTACATATTACATTAACCTAATGTTGAAAATAAAGAGAATGCTAGATATTTTCCTATTATTGATGAGATTGTACATAAAACAAAAAGGTGACCAAGTTTATCTATAATTGTACATTGGTGTTGAATTTAATGAGAAACAAATTTATCAATGGTAATAATTTGTCTCGTCCTGTTGTGATAAGATTTCCAACAAATTTCTTATCACTAATGTTTTGTTAAGACAGATGTTTACAAGTGATATATGGGTTATATCTCAGCATACTAGGTCTAATGTTGAATTGAAAGTTTCCAGAATTTTAGTAAAAGATAGTGAATTTTGGTTTCAATGTCAATTTGTTATCTGGGCTGGTGAGTCTTTAGTAAGAGTGCTTCGTTTGACTGATAGTTATGAAAAGGTAACAATGAGTTATTTTTTTGATGTCATAAAGAACGCGAAGAAAGCAATCAAAGCTAATATGAAAAATAGGTCTTCTTTGTACATATCTTATCTAGCAGTCATCAATGATAAATGGAAATGACAATTTTCTTTTCCACCATTTACAACTAGAGCGTTTTTGAATCCTAGTGTATATTTTAAACTAGATTTTTCAAAGAAAACTTAAGTTAATATGAGAATACTATTAACTATTACAACAATTGTTGCTCATGACATGATGCAAAATATCTTGAGCTCACAAGTGGAACTTTATAAGCAGTTTTCTGGGAATTTTAAGATGTCAATTACTATTTAACAAAGAGCAAAACTTTCTCCAGATATTAGTTTTTTGCTTTTTTCTTGCTTGTTAGAAATTAATTATCACTTTATTTTGTTTATAATGCTACTTTTATTGTCTTACGACTTATAGTTTCTTAGTAGGATCAATTCGGAATTGGTGTTCCAGAATTGCAAATATTTGCTTGTTGCACTTACACTTTAACTTAAAATTCGAATTGCAATATACATTTTTTGAAGTTTTAAATTGTAACGAACGAAGATCAAGCCATTCAATCTCTTCTGCTTTAATCTATTCATTTTTTTGGAATAGATGAATTCAAATGTATTTTAGTTATTTTCGTAGCTTGTTGCACTTACACTTTAACTTAAAATTCGAATTGCAAAACTTCAAGAAATGCATGTTATTATTATTATTAATTTAGATATAATTTATTCAATAGATTCAATTTGCATTGATAATAACGATCTTTTGATAGATCGAGTTTCTAAGGAACCAGTTTGCTAGATGTGAATGACTTACAAGATAATTTAGGATGGAAAAACATTGACATGCTATTTTGTGCATTAAATTTGAATAATAATGATGATGAGACTCCTCTCAATGATCAAGATTTTATACCAAATAATAATTGGCAATTATAAGAGGTATTCTCCCATAGATGATTGAATGAAATTCCAAGTTTTTGTTTTTCTTCTTTTAATTTTACTTATATATTGATGTATATGTTAAATTTTATAAATACAATGTAATTATAAATGTTTTTGTTTCAAATTTGACTTCTACTTAGTTGTTTCTTTATCACGAAATCTTGTCGTAAATTATAATAGGTTGAGTGTCAAAAATATTTATTATTCTTTTTATTTGAAGTTTTGATATGATTATTATTTATTATATGATAAAATTATAAATAAGAATATTTATTATTCTTTTTATTTGATATTATGATGTAATTATATTATATGATAAAATTGTAATATTTTAAATACTTTGTTTTATTCTTAATATTATATTTATATAATGATTATCCTTTTCATATTAATTATGGTTATTATTTATATATGAAATATTTAAAAATTATTATTATTTCAAATTAATTGTGGTTATTATTTATTATTGTAATTTTTAGAGACAAGTTTGATGTAAAATTATAAAGCATATAGTTTTATATACTAATGGCTATTTTGCAATTTTTAAAAAATTTAAAAACAATTTTATAAATTAAAGAAAATTGCTCAAAATGATGTCCAATACTAACTAGCAATGGTACAGTATTATACCAGAATCCAATCCAACACTAGGACCGATATTCATAACATTGAATCAAACCCATCCTAAAATAAAGAGATAATCCAATTTAATTAAGATTTAAACTGAATTTTAGATTCGAGAGACCCAATTCAATCCCATCTAAACTAACATTTTGAAAAAATTGAGCATTTTAAAAAAATGTTTTTAAATATGGGCATTTTCACCCCTAGCTTTAGTAGTCTACTTTTAGCTCTTGCCATTTGTCCAAAATCTCCAAGTAATTGCCACCTTTTTCCTACATGTTCTAAACACGGCAGTACGAATCTCAGCTGTCCTCAGAATCATGCATGCATCCACCATAACTGAATTTCTAGTGCATTGATATCCAACAAGATTACCGACATAATGCTTTCTTAAGCCATAAATGCAAAAATATGAAGCTACCTAAACACTAACCACAACAATTTACGCATCTAAGAGCATCCCGAGGAATCAATAAAGACAGCCACAAAAGTGAAGGAAAGATCAAAACTACTATTATGTCTTCCTAATTTTAAAAGTATAACAGGCCTTGATGGATGTTCTCCGAGACATCTTTCGTACAAAACAACATCATCATCTATCAGAGGGGATTCAGTGAAAGCAATTAAAAAAATAAAAAGCAATTGAACCTGCTCTTCCTGTAGAACTATCTTCCCCAACTGCTTGTGAATTAAACAAAAGCCATCTTTCAGTCAATCTTTACGGATGAGAAAAGGTAATGCACAAAATAGAATGACATAAGGAAGCCAATGGTGCCAGTAACCAACATGATTCCAACGGCCATGAGAAGTGAATAACCAAGGTAAAGCAGGGCTGACACAGGTCCACTCAAACTCTGCAGGTCAAATACCAAGTAATTGATGGAGTACAAGAAGACGTAGAGAGCAACTGAACCAGAGGCAAAGAAAGCTTTCCACCACCAACGCCAATCCTCCACACAAAGGTGCATGTAAGTAAGAACAACTGAGACTTCAGCACAGACAATAACCAGTAGCAGAAAAACTATTAGCAAGAAACCAAAGACATAATAAAACCGGCCATGCCAGATGCTAGAAAGGATGAAGAACAGTTCAATGAAAAGGGTTCCAAATGGTAGAGTTCCAGCTCCAAGAACAAGAAGCCATGATGGGTATTTGCGTGCAGGAATTTCTCTTGGGATCTGGTTCGTTCTTACTGGATACTGAATGGCCTCAGCTCGTGTTCCAAGGAATCCTCCCAAAAGGGTAAGTGGCACAGAGATGCAAAACCAGAGGGACAAAAGCACAAAGTACAACGAAATGGGAATAGCACCAGTACTATGGCTTCCCCATAGAAGAAAGTTTAATGCTGTGAGGATAATAAAGACAATTCCAGGGAAGAAGCATGCCACTGACCAGGAAACAGACCTCCACCCTTCAGAAGTTCCCTTAATGGTTCTCCATAAACGTACTGCAGTATAGCCTGCAGCAGTGCCCAAGAAGAGATAGAGAATTATCATCCCTGTCAAGAGCATTCCTCGTGAAGCTGGGGACATGAATCCAAAGGCTGCAAAAACAATAGTAACAACTGCCATCCCTGTAATCTGAACTCCATCTCCAATCATCACACAGAAAAGTTTTGAATGCTCTGGTTCTCTGAACACATCACCCACCACAAGCTTCCAGCCAGAAAGCTCCTCATTCATCTGTGCCTGAGCTTCTTTGTCCAGTTCCTCATATTTCGTCAAGTCTCTCCTCACTGTTCTTAAGAAGATAACAAAAACAATACCAGCTAGGAAAAAGATCACCATAAGGGAATTCAAGATAGAGAACCAGTGTACACGAGCACCTTCCATTTTCAAATAAGCATCCCAACGGGAAGGCCATTTAATATCACTTTTCACAAATTGAACCTCATAGGTGAACGAAACTCTCTCTTGCTCCCTTATCACCTGCGACTTCCCAAGCTCCAGGGGACAGTTCACCGATGAGACATTATCATACCTATGAAGCTTTGTCATCTCTTCAGAGATGTACTTAACACTACAGGGCACAACCTCAAAACCAACAATCTCATAGCCAGATGCCTTCTTCTTATCAGCTTCAGAGATAACACCCATGCCTTCTTCCCCAGTACCTATTATCTCAACACCCCTGCCCTCATACTCATGAACCAAGACAGTGAACTTAAGGTGATTGATGATGTAATCATCATTACTGTTCTGTGGTGTGAACCCAACTGGGAAACCAGTCCACTGAATACTGATTCCGTTTGGTTTAGCATACCTCATAACAGGCAAATTGTCCAAAATCATATTGACTTGATATAGATCACGGGTTCTCTGTTTTAAAAGCTTGACCTCATGTTCACTCAAAGGGTTAGTGGTACAAAGGTATACAGATTCATTGATATTCATTCTGAATCTGTATGGAGAGTTATCAATCTGATCACCCATAAGTAGCTCCCCAAGATTCTCAGCACTTTTCTTGATTCCATCGCTGTGTTGGCAATAAGGGAGACTGTAGTAGCTAAATGGAAGCTCAGTTTCAATAGATGTTAAGGAGTTAACTTTGGCAAATATTTCTTCACCAGTTGAATAAGTGTGCATATAGCTACCAGGCAGATAAAACCCATAGCAATCGGGCACCACAAACAGAACCACAAAAAGTAAAGCCCAGTTGATCGTGGGAATCCTCATTTTGAATAAAATCGAAAAAGCCACTGAATCAAACAGATCTTCACTCGATCTCCAAAGTACGGCGCGAGTCTGCTAGACCTCAAATTTACAAACAACAAAATGACGATATACCAATTAGGCAAACAGGAAAACAACGAAGAAAAATGAAACACGCTGAAATGGCTGCTTCCAATCAACCGAAAACATTACAAAGTGAAAAACTAGAACAGAGAATCTTCTAATCAATTCTAAAGTAACAGATCCAAAAGGAAGAAGCATAAATATCTAATTAGAAAAAAGAAAAACAAAAACGCGATTAATAAACACAGGAAATATACAGACATATGCAACACCCAGATTATCAAAAAAACCTCTAGTATGCACAAACAGATTACGTTACGCTCTTGGTTGAATTGATTAGAGATGTGGGTTTCAAGTCTTAACAAAAAAAGCCACTAAGAAACTGCCTCACTTGCACAAGTATCAGATCGAAGAGCCTAGAAAGCAAATTCCAACTTCATCCAAACAAGAACAGAAGCATCCAAACTTTTTGAATCACAAACGGGGAGATTGAAGATTACCTGAAACAGATCTATAGAGGCTGTGAACAGAAGTTAATGGAAATAGATCAGATCGGCTAACAGAGATGGCTAGAATAGAGCATTTATTTGGTTATTGTAGAAATGCAAACGGAGCGAGTGAGAAAGGGGAATTTTTTTTATAAATCTATTGTAACTATACAAAATATATTTATACTTTGGGTATATACGTGTATTAAAACTCCCTATGTGGTAGTTTTTTTTTTTATCAAAGAAACGGGGCAAACGCTCAAAGAAAGTAACTACAAAGTAGTGACACGGGGTAAGACTACCCCAACCGAATCGGCAAAGAGTAACAGTGCACTCCCACAGGAAGACGATAGCTATAGTTGGCCAACCAATCTGCGCAGTAGTTGAGTAAGTAAGGTGTTGGTCTACGAATTCAAAAGTTACTGTATTCAAATCCGCTTATTTATGCTTTTGATTAATCTTGTCGTACAAAATTTGGTTAGCGCGAAGTATCCAATGATATGATTTGTAAGTTATTATGTACAGATTAATCCCTTTTTTTTAAAAAAAATTATTAAAAACCCATTTTTTTTCTTTTTCCTATAGTGTCAATATGTGTATTAAAATAATACCAATATTATATAAAAGTAATAAATCTCATTTAGTCCGTTACTAAGATGTTGTGGAATATAAGTAAGCAATTAATGGGGTACTTAATATTAGAATGAAAAATGATGATTGTAACTTTAGTTTAATGAAATAAAGAATGAATCAAATCATCTTCATTTTCTACTGACTCAATAATTATATTGAGTACAGTACTACAAATAGTATGATGAACTGAACCAGCAGAAGAATTATCAACGATAAATCTATTAAGAAGCAAGCAACTACCTTCTCAGTTTCTTATGATAGACTTTCAAGTCTAACTAGTTCTCTTCACCTATTTTCACTCATCTTGGACTTCCTTTTTCAACCAAGAAACTTTAATTCATGAAATGTTTATCCCTTTAAGAGAAGTTTAAGAAAAAGCTAAAGAACTTGTATAATAATGACTTGTCCTAAACTAGGAGATCATTGCTAATAAAATATATTCTCAGTTCTATACCTATGTATTGGACCTCTAATACCTTCTTTGTTAATAAGGAATTATCTTAGGGGGTGTTAGATCATAAAGAGCAGTAGAAATAGGAATATTAATGAATATATTAAGAAATGAGAATGAATATAATCATTATAATTATGATGGTTGGTTAAGATGAATGAATGATTATCATCACCATTGATAGTGGTTGGTTTGTTAAAAATCTTGAGAAATAATATTTTGTTAAAAATTTTGTATATCAAATTTTAAATTTATTTTAATTAATTATTTTTTATGCACCATGTTTATAATGACAGAATATTTAAAATCAAGTATATTGCGGTATTTCATTTTCAATAGCTCTCGAAGAAAAAATACTACAGTATTTTCTTGTATCAATATATCATTAGTTATATTTTAAATATATTTTAATTAATATATCAATTTTAAATATATTTTAATTAATTATATTTTATATACCCTATTTATAATGACAGAATATTTAAAATCAAGTACATTGTGGTATTTCTTTTCCAATAGCTCTCGAAGAAAAATACTACAGTATTTTCTCGCATCAACATATCATTAGTTACATAATATCCTTAAAATATAGATTAATAATCTAAAATATTATACAATTCATCAACATAACTATAATATCCACCATTCCATTACTATAGTAAAATCAAGTAACATAATTTAATACAATTTACATTTCTCTGATAATGTAAATGATGTAAAATATCACAACTATACACAATACTTTAACCAAAAGCTTCAATTGATGCAAAATAACTAGGTTAACACTACAAACTTTGTTAACATCACAACTACAAAATGACCTGGTTAGGCAACATCAATTACATCATAAGTTCATAATACTTACAAAAATATTCCTAACCATCATTCATTGAATGATTCATAGATTAAAAGATGGATAGAGAAATCCTAGTATAAAAGACTTTTTTAAATGACTTGGCAAAGCGAACAAAACCTGAACTTTAGCAAGATCATTACAGAATCATATAGCAGCCTTACCAATATCCATTTGGGTCATATTAAAAAACTCACTGATCAGCTCTTACATCTTCCCATTAGTTAGAGAATCAGATTTAGACTCCGCAATCAAAGTATTCATAACAGCTGCATATTGTGAGGCTATTTGTTCGCAAATAGACTCAAACTTAATGGTGAAGCTGTCTAACCTTCACTCAATAGTATTCTGAAGTGTTGCTGATCTTTTTTTCTTGTAAGAACTTTCCTTTCTTGGTGATAGGTTTTTTCGCCCTTTTATTCCATGGCTGCTTGAAGGAATAGTTGAGGATCCTTGTGTATTAGATGTAATATCCTGTTACTTACGGGGAGGTTAGAATAGTAAATAAGAGTGTTCAATGAGAGCTTAAAATTTTAATTTTCATGCTCATGTATAATATGGCATACACATACACATGAATAGTAAATTTTTCTGCACATTAATTGTACATGCATTTATGAATAATTCGGGGTATAATTGACTGAATAATGTGATTTAAAAGGTGAGTTGTGACTTATTGGTGGTAAAAAAAATTTATTTGGAGACTGTTAGTATTATTTTGGAATTTTTGATAAATTTTGGAAAAATATTGATTTTTGGACCAATTTTAGAGTGACATATGGTAAAAATATCAAGTGATAAGTGATTTATATCAGTGGTGATAAATGGCAAACGTGTTAGTAGGTTGTGGTTAGGAAGAGGTTATTTAACTTTTGATCATCTAACTTGTTTTCTGATTGGTTTTGTTCATCACCGAATAGCAAGTGATTGTGCTTTTGTGTTGCTGAGTTACTCTCTTTGCTGGAATTTAATAACTGAATTAGGTAAATAGTTCTGATGATGGTTATTTTCTGGTGTATATATACATGCATGCATGGGTTTGAGGATTGAGGTTTCGGTGATGGATGATGATTGATTTGAGAAGTAGAAATTGTTTAACACTGTGTTGAATGGATTCTGGATTGAGAAATACGGAAATTTACGTAAGTTGATGAAGAAATACGTGTTCTATCATTATTCGGAAGATCACGTATATGGTTGGGACTATTCATGCTTGAGAATTTTTGAAGTATTAACATAGGCGATTTTTAATGAGTTTGGATTTAAGGGAACAAGCTTAAGAGATGCGGTGTTCGGGGAACTATGAGGCTATTATAAAAGTTATATTGAAATGAGTTTTTGCTGATAATGAATAAGTCAGAAAATTTGAAAAGTACTGGAATTTGAGTTTAACCAAAAAGTACTCTGTTTTTAGTGTTAGTATATTTTGGTTTATTGTGAATCAGTAGAAATGAATTCTGATTGAATCTTGGAGTTTTGATTGGTGAGTGTTGATGAGCTAAAGATGAGTTAGAATGGTTATGAGTGATCAACTGAATTGTTAAGTGAAAAAATAACACTCGAAAAAATGACAGTAAAGAGAGGATGAAAATGGATATCTGATTTTTTGACGATTTTGAGGATTTTGACTAAACTTGTATATTTTGGACTATTATGAATTTATGGTGAACGAGTTGATTGAAATGGAGTGGAAATGACTAGAATAAAAGTTGAAGTGTGGGATTTTGGAAAGTGGAAGTCTTGAAATTTTCTGAGAATGAACAGTGGAGAGTTGGATTTTTGATCTGAAAATTCTGTGATGTTTCTATGTTTATCTAGGCATATTTTGACAAACTAATCTTCTTGAAAGTTGAATATCTTTCTTTTAGCTTTCTATTGATATAAAGGTTGCAAATTTCGGAGTTTGGGATCAAAAGTTATGAAGTTTAGAAGTTAGGATATCTGTGAAGAAGAAGAAGTGGAAAAGCACCGTCGTGCTGACTTTTAAGACTTTAGGCCAAAAGCACCGTCATGCAAAAGCACGAGGGTGACTTTGAGGGTTAGCCAAAAAAAAACCATAGTGCAAAAGCACGACGAGGAGTTTGGAGGTTGGCTAGAAAAAATCGCTATCGTGCAATTGCACAATAGCGACTTTGAAGTTTTGAGAGGTTGATGAACATCTGATAGGTTTTTGACTATAACTTCTTCGTTTGACCTCCAAATGATGATTCGTGAACCATAGGATTCATAAGACATTGTTCTATCTCTCTACAAAAAGTGGTAGCATTATTAATTGATCTGAAAAAGGTTGATTAAATGAAAGTAAGGGCATCAGTTGGAAGAGTATGAACTGGTGTTGTTTTACTGAACACCCTTCATTATTTTGATCATATCTGGATCTAAGGATTTCAAATAAGATAATTTTTTATTTGGAGTAAACTAGAGACATAGGACTACAATTTGTATAAAGAGATCAAATTTTAATTCTGTCTCTAGAATTCCAACTTTTTGAATTAAAGCTGAGTATAGGATACTATTTTAACTTATGAACAATCCAAATTAATTGGAGTATAAAATTTGGTGTGTTGAACCAAATCAAATGATATCTTAGTGTTATTAGAAACTTAAGAAAATAGCAAACATGTTATTAGAAGAAAGATTTTCCAAATTACCTTATTTGCATTGTCAAATGGATCATGGAAAATAGACTGGAAGGTCTGGAATTTTGGAGAATTTATAAGAAAGAATGAGAGTTTGGATATTATATGATCATAACATGTTAGAATAACAATAGTGAATGAATTGCTAGCATTAAAGTGCCCAAGAACAAGTGTATAATGGAGATGAAGGGGTTCATATAATTGTGGTTATGATTCAAAGAAAATGAGTAATAAGTACCAAGTTATAGTTAAAGTGAATGAGAATTTGATTTTTATGAGAGCAAATAATGCTAAGAAAATGAAATAACGAGCAATTGAGTTATAAAATGGGAATGTGGATAAAATGTGAAATTTGATTATATACTCGGGATTGTCATTGAACATGCATTGTACTTATTCCTTATACAATCGTATGCATAAATGAATGCTTATAATTGTGCAATGTTATTAATGTGTATATGCAATGTGTGTATTGCATAATTTTGATGTGCAGGATAAACATCCACATTCAGATGTTTTTAGATCATGGAAACTAATGCTATTTTGGAGCGTACTATGAGTAGACCAAGATGGTCTCACTTTTTTTTTGTCATTTAAATTTTGTATTAATTGACTACTAAATCATTATGTTAATGTGACTGATTGTGTTGGTTTCTGGACAGAAGGTCCGATGAATGTGATGTATGAATGAAATATTGAAGTGCTCATTAAATGTGAATTGGATAAACTAAATGTATGTAATTTGATTATTAAATGTGTTCTGAAAGTTCATTTGCATATGAATGAAAGTACGAATTATCAACTTTAATGTTGAATGTCGGACTAAGGTCTGATGATATAGGAAAGTGATTGAATGAGATTTATGCAAATGTGAATGATACATTCCATTTTATGAATGCATGAAATATAATGATAGTTGTGACCTGAGTAGCCACTGATTAGAGCTTAAAGCTCAACGAGTGAAAATGAGCTTCGAGCTCAAAAGTGAATCAGAGCCTCAGGCTCAACAATTAAATGAGCCCTGTATCCCCCAAGCTTAGAAGGGACAGTTATCAATGAGCCCTATATCGGACAGTTTAGGCACTCAGTCACAACAAAGTAACAAATAGAAAGTAGGTCTCATGTGCATTGCATATGCATTATATGAGTGATTAAATTATATTGAATATGAAATTGTGAAATGATGTGAATTATGTGTTATGTGACGGGGTGAGCCATCAATGATGGTCATTCATTGAGTTCGTAAAACTTTCCCAAAATTTGAAAATGGTTTTTAGGACTCAGAAGAATACCTCATTAGGTAAACGGGAGTATACCTGCTGTATGTGAGTGAAAGAAGAGGTCATGATCAGTTCGCGTCAACATTAATGTTTTTCCTATTTTTGTATAAATTTTTATTCTGTCATTTCTAAAAAATAATGTATTCCGAAATTTTGTTCAATGTGTATTCAAAGGATTCTATGGTTTAGTGTAAAGACTTTATGACGAAAGTGTTTTGTTTTTGTAATGGGCCCGAATTGGTTATTATTTCTGCATATGTTTGTTAGTGTTTCAAAAAAAATGTATACCAATTTTTGAATGATTAGCTGCTTTAGCATGCCACCCTCACGGGGCACAGACTCAAATATCACCCAAGATGTCGGGCATGTGTCTTGCAGGAGTGGGGTGTTACATATTGAATGATTGAGTGCTTTAGCATGCCACCCTCATGACGCACGGACTCGGATACCACCCAAGATGTCGGGCACGTGTCTTGCAGGAGTGGGGTGCTACATATGTGGTATCAGAGCTGAGAATTACTATCTTATATGGGCATTTTCTAAAATAGGTGTCAAGGTACATGCATTCTTGTCATGTCATAGCAGATAACGGCAACTGATCCCCCATTCTGAGTCACATTTATATGAGTCACATGCATAAGCATTCCTTAAGGATTTGGGCTATTAGAAGCACTGGGAAGAATGATGATTTATCAGAATGTGAGCTAATGAAGGTTTATGGGAAGTTAGAAATGAGAAATAGTATCTGGTTTTGTATGATAGAGAAAGGTCCACTACATTTATATATATGGTTGTATTATGGAATATGATATCCATATTGTACTGTGGTAATAAATCCTCGAATGTGATATGAATGTGAATACATTGTCATGGGCTGATTAAGGAAAGAAGTGACATCAAAATGAATAATAATTCCTAAATTTTATAAGTCGAGTTGAAAGAAACCGAAATTTTCTATAGCCTAGAGAGGTCAAATTTGGACATGAGATGAATGTCGGTTAAAAGTAGTAAGAGTTATGATTTAGAATAAGAATCTGTCTGTGAAATTGAGATTAGAATTTTAGGATGACTAGGTATCTATGATTCTGAATTGATTGCGAACACATGTATGTGCGATAATATGTGGATAATTGGAAATGAGAAAAAGTATATGGTTTGATAAGGTAGATAAATATTCACTACATTTGTATTGGTGTGTGTATTATGGAATATGATATCGATATTGTACTATAATGGTATACCTTCGAATGTGATAGAGAAGTGAAGATATTGTCAGGATTGTGTGAGGAAAAGAGGGGGATAAGTAGAAATGATGAGATTAAAGTATACAAGCAAAATAGAATGAGAAAACCAAAAAATATATATTATGGTCTTAAGAAGGTGAGCTAGTTGTTGATTAATGTGATAAGAGCTACGATCCTTCGTGAGAAAATATTAATGGAAATTGAGATCAAAATTTCAGGATGAATATGCATCTGTAACTCTGAGTGGATTGTCAATATGTATATGTGTAAGATAAATAAATGACAATAGGAAAATGAGGTAGAAATGAGGAAAGAGAAAAAGGGGAATGAAATAGTCATAAATGACTTTATAAGAGATGAATGATGCAGTAAGGAGAAAGCTAGAAATGCATATAAGAGAGAACTTTATGTACGCATGAGATTAAGAAAAAGATGAGGAATCAAATGGGAGCAGTGAATGTACTCCATATGGTAGTTGAATTATTATGAAATAAGGTAACATTAGAAGAGGTAAATTCTATAAAATTGAGGTAAAGTTGATGTTAGCATAAGTCAATGCAAGGAAACCTGATTGTGGCAAGGATAAAGAGAGAAATATTGTCTATGATCATTTGAAATCAAAGTATTACTATAGTAAGATAATTAGTGATCTGTCAAAAATAAATCTCTAAATAGAATGGGATTACCGTGATGATACACGCCTAAGTTATGACTGTGTGAAAAATGATAGAAATTGACCTTCTTGAGGTACTAAGAATAATTGATAAGCGATGATTAAGACAATTGATTAATAAGGATTATATGAACAGTATCGATGATCATAGCAAGAAATTTTTTTTCAAAGGAGAATTTCCCTAAATTAGGTTAAGTTGATCAGACGATTAAATTTAAGAGTGATCAATGAAGAGGCAAATTAGAAATGAATATGTAATGAATTAAATTTGAATATTGGAGTCATATCCCTAGCGGAGACTCAGGCATAAGAGGTAGAACATGCTACTGAGAGTATACGCATTTTGTTTGATGTGAAGTATTCAACTATATGATTAGAATACTAACTTTGAAGAGACATTATTGCTAATATGAGGAGGATTTAGGTCCACATTATATTTTACGTAAAAATATTTTGGAGATACAAATTATATCTGATGAATGTGTTACCAATATAGGAAGTTGTGAATTGCAAATAAATTGACATGTATGGAGAAACTGATATGAATGAACAGAAAATAGAATAAGTTAATGTGAAATTAAAGGAAATCGAATGAAAGGAAAAAAATCATTCGAGAAAAGAATTCGATTGGGAGACTAAAAATATCATGTGATAATATCAAATCATGGGCACAAAGGAATTTGGGTTATATCTGTTAGAGTTAACCATACCTCCAACAGTATTATGGTGATGAAGATTAAAGTGGTTCAAAAAAATGTATCAATTAGTGACTATGATCATAGAGGATATTTGGAGCGTATTCGAAAAGTGAAGACAAAATTTTGAAACATTTGAGCAAAAATGTGTGTAAACTGGTATGAATGATGAATGTAAAAAGAGTTTGAGGAATGATAACTCCAATGTTAGTTATGCCATTTGGATTTAGAGATTATGTAGTATATAAGGAAGTTTCACATCGGAGATTAAAATACAATCTGCTGCGACAGTATAAAGTAATTTTGCATGCATGGAGATAATCAAAGTCTCATGAGTTGATTTTGATACATGGTTTTGAATTGTTATAATAGTAATTTCTTTGGGAACTTGGAGACATTAGATGTGCAGGGACATTTCGGGATTACACAGATCATTTAAATTTGAGACAATTATTGAGTTTAAAAGAACTAAAAGTAAGGCTGAGACAATGAATAGAGTTACTTGGAGATTTTGATTGTGTAAATGGGTAATTCCTAGTAAAGCCAGTGTTGTAATCTAATGCATTGAATAGAAAATTCAATAGTAGAATATCACAAATTTGGATATTGAGGTTATCAAATCTAGTGTGATAAAAAGTGTAGAATGTCGAGCTAAAAAGGGGTAAAAAGAAGTATTATTAGCTATTGAAATTTAAAATCAATTTTGCATAAAAAGGACTAACAAAGCCCAAATTAAGGATTTAGAAATTATGAATCTTATCGAGGAATTGAAAATGAATCCGATCTTCAAGCTAATGATATTTTATGATTGAATTAAAAGGTATGTGCACTCGATAAGGAGATTGTTAGAGAAAACACAAGGAACGACCAAAGCCTTATGTCCTAGTAAGAATACATCGAGAGAGCATTTGATGACTAAGAATGTGGAACCAAGTGATTACATGTATAAGTTGTAATAGTCTTAGCTATTGGAGACATGCTTAAAGCTTATCTTTATGGAGTTCATAGGAAAATGAGATTAATGTACAGTTCAAATTGACTACAGGCATATCAATCATTATCATAATGATATCATTAGAATATTGTATGAGGCGTAATACGACAAAAAGAGTCGTTCAGCCTTACATTGAATGAAGAGGGCCTAAAAATAGTTAAAAACCATAATTGAATCAAGACGTTGATGATGAGTGAAATGGATTTGTAATAGAAATTAAGTGATTCCAGAAAGATAAAAGAGTTATATGGATCACCATCGAAGATATGAAATATAA
>JAOSBK010000009.1:8313333-8336924 GCA_027568895.1 Erythroxylum shatona | reverse complement strand
TATTGTGATGCCATGGGGAGTTTAGAGTTGTTGTCGGTAGTGCTCTCTTACCGTAGGATATGTGCCGGGATGACCTATGGGTGTCTCGGTGGATATTTTACGGTAAGGGGGTGCTACAACTTCGATGTCTCCTGTTATTGAGATATAAGTCTCTCCTGTTCTGTGATACCAATCATGGTATCTCCTGTATTAGTCCCATTACCCACTTCTATAAAACGGATTAGCAGTCTAACTTGTTTTGTATTCTGATACATGTTTAGTTTTAATATAAACAAAATTTGTTTTGGTTCAAATCATGTTCTGGTCTAAAGGTATACCCTATTCTGATATTCAGTTCTAACAGTTGTACATTCTGATATGAGACTTAAATGATGTGCTTTAACATGAGAAATATTCTATATTGATAAATTATATTCAGTTTTGAAATACATTGTGTTTAAATTCTGATATTGGTGAGTTTTTCTCTGGAACAAATATATATTATGTTCTACTATGCTATATTATGTTCTAGGATTCATGATATTTGGATTGCTTTTGAATATGTGAATGTTTAGAGACAATTTTCATTATGTATCATGTTTAGTTATTCCCCACTAAGCTATATGCTTAGCACGATGGATTTGCCCCGGACAGGCTCAGATAGAAGGGTATAAAGATTGGGACAAAGACAACCGCAGTGGCCAATGAAGAGTGTGTTTTGTTGTGAATAATGTTCAATTTGTTGATGTTACTGACTTGTACTTAGTATGATGAGATAGTTTGTATTTTGCATATATGGTTTGTAATATTTATAAACAAGAAGAAATTTGGATTTCAAGGCATGTAATATGTTTTGTGTTATGTCACTACATTCTGTATAGTATGTTTAAAACATAATGAAATGTAATGTAATGTATGGAGCTTGAGTTTATGAGAATGCTTGGAATTGTTAGTATGATATGTTTTGGGTGCTATTATATGTGGCATCTGCATATCCTCCTAGGGTCCGTGCATAGGTTTTGAAGAGAATTATAAGAAAGCTGTGGTGGATCTAATACAAAACAAGGGTAACATAGAGGAACTCGAAAGAATTGAAGGTGGATGAATTACAAATTTTTATTTTTTTGGGTTATACCATGTACACATAAAAAAGTGAAGGAGGATTTTATAGGATTTTATTGTGAATTATATATGGATAAAGGAAAGTTATGTATGAAATCTGGTGTAGATGTGTTGAAATGTATTAAAGGATGGGTAAATTATTTTGTCAAGGAGTTTGATGTGGAGATGGATAGTTGAATAACATACATGAGAAGTTTATTAAAGTTTCTTGTAGGAGGTTTTAAGTAAATATAGAAGAAACTTTGTATAAATTTTTATAAAGTGAATAGTCATTGCTAGATTAGTGAGGTTTTAAATAGAAAATGTTTTAGTTTGAAGTATTAGGTATTTAAGAATATGGTAACACTCAGTATGCCAATTTCATTATCGGGTATGGGGTGTTACAGTGGACATCAACACCTTTTCATCATGCACCACTGCCTAGAGGATACACGCTCCAAGGAGGTAGCAAATGTTGGAGCAAACACCCCCATTACTGCCACTACTTCTAGTAGAGCCATAAAATCTAGTAGATACTCAAAAATAGTTAAATCATCCATTGCTTTACCTTGAGAAGGAGGCATAACAGAGATATTAGGCCTTTCATACTAGGCAGTTTGAGGCACCTAAATTTATCAATCAAGACATTCTTAGATAAATAGATCTCATTAATAAGGAGCATGAAATAATTTCTTTTGTTAGGTGGTCAGATATCTTAGACTTCAGTAACCTAATCTATTGGGAAATCACTCTAAAGTACATGAGCACATTAGAGGTAGATGATATGAGGAAATCGTAGGAGGGCACACCAGTCATCAAGTTCAGACTGAGAGGTATAGACCACAGTATTCGCTATAATAAATATTTGGTCCATGTTAACTTTTACATTTAGGAGCACCCAATGATATTAACATCGAGCATGATCTTTCTTAATTGGGACCATCTTGACACAGAATCACAGAGCTATTGGTAGTTAATGGTCATTATACACCCCTACCATCCTACCGAATACAAGGCATCTAGATTAAGATTCCCATAAATGTAACTCATATATAAGCTTGTGGTGTATTAGATAAGTGTGACGAGGGAGAGCAACGATGTAGTTAGTAAGCAGGATCTATTTTTAAAATACTTCATATGTCAGAGGTAGACGATGCACTTAGGCATCATCTTCAGATAGTTGGTTGCAGATATCTCAATCAGGCCAACTTTGAGATCATCAATAATAGTTTGGTTATTACTAGACTAGCTCATGGGCTAGAAGTGCTCTTAGACAATATGACTGAATAGTGGCAACAACTTATATGCCCATGATTATAAAGATTCTTAAGATGATGTAAGTGGTCGAGCTGAGGACAAATAGTTGAGGGTAATATTTTACACTTATAGGTGTGCAATCGTAAGTAGATGCGGCAACGTTTACCCAAAAGGACCAAGTTATAGGTTTGAAGAGGGTTCTAACTCTACCTTTGCCACCACTAGCTTTCCTAGTGACACAGCTAAACAACTTTACCTACCTTTAGGCTTATATGCATTAGTTGGGTAATAACATACTAAAAATTATACAATATCCTAGATCGAAGATTCAACTTCCACCTGTGCGACCAGAGGATCCAGCTGCACGAGAGAAGATAAAGTATTAGCCAATAATGTATAAAGTTATATAGTCATGCCTAATGAGCCTAGGGATCCCAAAGGGCCAATTAAAGAGGAGGATGTTGAGAATACATAATATGGAGAGCTAAAGGAGACTATCACACCGATGGAATTAGAGATCAAAGTTCTTGATGACAATAAGAGGACAATGGTAACCGAGTCCCCCATTAGAAGCCTCATAGAGATGATATTGTTTGATCATTTAGATGACTAGCAAACGATAGTCCTATACGTGCCACTTAGGATACGACCACCCGCTTCCCAACACCCTTGATCTATACTTTGTATTTTGTTTTGACCTTTGTTTCTTATGAATTTTCCTAATCCTTTACATATATTTTGATATTACTTCTTCATTTTGACTTACCTTTTTTCCAAAGCTTTTTTTATAGTCCATTTAGCACTTTAATGTCAAATCAATGAAATGGATTCACATCTCGACCTGACCCATATGACTTAAAACAAGGAAGTTCAAGTCCTTTACCATCTATTCCCCCTTTTATTTTATTATTATCTTATATGTTTAGAAATATTGAGGAGAACTTATTTTAAGTATGGGGAATGGATTATAGGATTATAAGATACACTCAAAACTTATCAATTTTGTCATGATTTCTTAATAAGAAGCAATTTTTAGAAATTTATTTTTCTTTAGAAGAACATTATTGGAGATCATTCATTATGAATTTAATTATTTTGGAGAATTAGAATGTTTACATAATTAGTTAGGATTATGAGTAAATAATTGAGTTCAATTTGCTTTATAAATTTGGAGAATGAATACTAGATGATCATTATCATATTCTTTGTATAGAATGTACATGTATATGTAATTGTGACTTCTTTTAAATAAATGAACACAATAATTTCACTTCACTAGCTTCAAAATATAAAAAGGTCGAAGTTAAAGAGTGTTGCTAGTAGTTAGTTGATATAATGACGTAGTTGAGTAATCAGGAGTGTTCATAATAAGGTGTTTACTCTCGTATAAAAAGGTTGTGTGACTTTTTAAACAATCTTTTAATGCTCTCGTTTAAATTTATATCTTTTATAAAAGGAAGTGAATGTGTATGAATATTGAATCATGTATGTTATGTTTATTTATTTTATGCATGGAATTAAGTTTTATGATTCATATTGAAGTTTTAAAACATCATAAAGTGAATTCAATCAATTTGTGAATTGATGTAACTAGTTGGTTACATAATATTTTGATGATCCTTTATGATTGAATGAGTAATGGAACATCTTCATCACTATGTTCAATTTATTTAGCACTTTTACAAAATTGTTTTTTATTTGAGATTTAATAATGGATTGGTTTTCTTGAGGACAAGCAATTGCTTAAGTATATGGGAGTTTGATATATGATAGACATAGTGAAATACATTACTTTTAGCTCTATTTTCATAGTATATTGGTTATATTTTAGATGGATTTTGAAAGATCTGATACTTGATTTGAGAAGTATTGTCACTTCAAGTCTCATTTTTCCTATATAAAGAAAAGAAGAGAAATTGGAGGACAATTAATAAAACAATTTTAAAAGAATTTGAGAAACAAATTAGAACAATGCTCCTACAAGCCACCATATTGAGGGTCTTGTTAAAAACCTCTACTCCTCCAACACACCCTACACATCCCCATGTTGCACTTTAGATGAAGAACATAACACCCTACATGGTCCCGTGTAGGTCCTATATTAGCATTGATATTTTTTAGAGAACATGGTCGTATAGCTCAATAAAAGTTAGGGTTTCAGGTTTTAAAGAAAAAGAGAAGTAGAAAAATTTTTGGCCAAGAAACATTTTGAAGTCGTATTGAAGTTATTATGCATTCGTTTTGATCAATACTACATCATTCTTTAAGGATAAAACAAGATTTCAATAAGAATTCTTTGAAGATTCAAGATTTAAGAATAATAATTTCTTATCTTATTTTCTTTATTGTTTTTGTGTTTATATTCTTTGTATGATTATAAACTAAATTGGGATATATTTAGGTATAATGAATTTAGGATGTAACAAATATTGATTAATCTTTGGTTTGATGAATTTCTAGTTTTCTTAAGATTTATTCATGTTTTTATATCGATTGAATTGAAAGAGGGAAAGTAGAAGATTTGATATTTAATTCATGAGTCAAATTTTGAGAGATGAGATATGTGTTTAGGTCACAGTAGGGATAAAGAAGGTTAAATGTCAGTGATTCAAGAGAAAGTTATAAGATCTTCCTAGGTTAGGGTAAAACCTATTAAGAGAATTTATAGAATAAATTAAAACATTCTTAAGCTATCTATATTTAGAAAGGATTTTGGTTGATTACCCTATGAATAAGGGTTATATGTCTTAAAAGAAAATATGATCTACATTAGGAACAAAATACTAGAATAATTAATGTTTGATCTCCTATCCTATAGGTCTTTCTAGGCAAGTGCACCCATAATTTCTATAGTATATTTTGGTTGATTAACATATGAATAGGGGTTATATGTCCCATATGATCTAACTTAGGAGCCCTTACTAGTCCAAAAAACTAGAGTAATTAATATTCGATCTCCTATTTTATAGGTCTTTCTAGGAAACTACACCCATCATTTCTATAGTATATGTTATGGAATACTAATTCCATAATACGGTTACTAGTATTGACCCTTTTCCTATTAGCTAACCAACAAATTATGAAAATGGTGATTGATCAAAATCAAAATTAAGGCAATAAACTAAAATAATTTACTAAATAGAATAAATACTAAATCAAGACACATCCAATAAAAATAACGGTACATGAATAGTGAATCCCTTTAGGACTGCTCATACACATAAGACTTCATGCTTCAATTTAACCTAAAGTCCGATGAATCTTTCTCAATTATGTTAATATTTTTCTCAATATTATTAACAACTAATCTTATGTTGTTAATCAAAAGTTGTTTCTAATTAAAATTCCTAGAATTGCATTAACTAATTTATGAATTCCTCTATTAGGTTTAACCTTAATTCGAAAGATTTGTGTCAATGTATCTTTAAGATTCCATGAAGCTCTTTTCGATTATACAAGTTCAATTCACACAAAGGATTTTTAATCTAAAATGTATGACATCAAATATGAATAAATATATTGGCATAAATCAATTCAAGGAAAATAAAGAACATATATCAAAACTGAAGAATAAATTAAATGAAAAAGAAATCACCACAAAGTCATCGTAAGGTTTATCATATCCAGGTCCTATAAAAGATTAATCATAGAAGACATAACATCAAAACTAAAAGAAAAATAGAAAATTAAAAAGAAAACATGATAACTTTTAATTTTCACGAAGTAAAATTTAGATCAATAGAAATCCACTCCAAATACATCTACTTGTTTGGTCGTCATTCTCTTTACCACTTTAGGTAGCCTAATTGCATCTTCTGAACCTCTCCTATTTTTTGCTCTTCAATTTCACCTTTTATAGTTTGAAAATTAAGTTTTCGAGTACAGGATAAGTACACAGTTGTATACTTTAAAAAAACATATTTGAATATAGAGTAAATACATGCAAAAACATGGGCCATGGCCCAAAAAATATGAAGACGGGCTTATCAGTATATAACCCAAGCATGCACCTCTTAAACACAGGTAATATATTAACACACCTCAAACTCTCCGAACATGACCATGTAAGCTAAAAATTTAGAAATAATAAATAACACGAACAAGTACATGGTCGTGTACTAAGCTGTATTCTTTCATTGCAGCTTTATAATCTAGTCAAAATAGCTCAAATTCATTTTACTCTAAATAAGTGAATTATGAAATGTAGATAAAATATGAACAAATTAAGTACCATAAATAATAACACTCAAATAAACAAGTAAAATGTACTAAATATAAATATAAATATAAACATATGAACAATTAAACATCTATCATTAATTCATTAAGTTAAAGTGAACTGAATATAGCAAAATCTTTGAAGATTTCACCTAAATCTAATTAATTCATTAATTATTTAATGTTTAGAATTATTATATATTTTATTTTTTTATTCAATCATACATAATTATTGGTATATCTTGTTAAGTTTGAGAATGGTGGTTTGATAATCATTATTTATATTAGCTAGCTATACCATGCATTTGCGAAAACAAACAATTAGTGTCGCTTAAAAACTAGCTTGATTTGGTAAATTACAATGGCCTAATTCTCAATTGCTTTTTCAGTAGTTATCTTGAAACAAACAAAACAATGTTCCCTTCCGCGTCCCTTATCTTTACGTGGAGATAAAGATTGTACTATTGAATTTTTTTCAGATTTTACGATTCAGCGAAATTTTAATTAGTTGTTGATGAAGATACTTTCTTTGATTCATTCTTTCATCCAAATGTTCCAAAAACCATTCTGGATCATGGAGGTAAACGAGAAATTATACAAAATTGGAGACCAAAACCAGAAGATCCAACGATTTATTGGGGCAAATTTGCAGTGGACCCAAATCTCAGAAACCAAACTAAGGGCCTCCCAGGTAATTTATGCAAAATGGAAGCCCGTTCTATTTTGTAGCCTTCCTCTTCGTAACATCTAAGGTTTATTGTTAAACCCTTTTAGACCCTAGTGGCAGAAATGGCTTTACGTCCCAGTGCCAAGCGTCCTCTCCAAGTTTTACTGTATTCCAGATTTGGTGGTGGGTTGAATTTTTCTTCATGGGCACACAGATCCACCGCTTCCAGTTCCCATTTTGCAAATACCAAAGCGAGTCTGGATTCAGCTTTTGGGATTGTATCACGGAGATTTAGTGCGCAAGTTCCTGCAGCTGCGGACCAAATGAATATGATAAAACAATTGAGAGAACGAACCAGCGCTCCAATTAAAGACGTCAAGGCTGCTCTCATTGAATGCAATTGGGATATTGGTAGTCTTGTACAATGAACTGAACTTTTTTCAGTTAACATCATCTGGTCTATTTTTATTGACTGTTTTATGGATTGTGGTTTTGTGGCATTACGAGTAGAGGCTGCACAGAAAGATTTGCGGAAACGAGGGAAGGTCTTGGCGTCGAAGAAGTCTGGTCGAACTGCTACTGAGGGGTTGCTTGCTTTGGCACAGGGCCAAGGGAAAGCTGCTGTCATTGAACTCAATTGTGAGACTGACTTTGTTGCCCGGAATGATATATTTCAGCATTTGGTTAGTGGTTGCTGACTTAATTCTTTCAGTTACACACTTCAGGAAGCAGGTTTATTAGGAATTGTGATTCAGCATTTGCTGGTTCTAGTTTGATCTTTGATTCCTCATATCAATTTAATTTTTCTTCTCTTGCAGGCTTTGTCTTTGGCCAAGCAAGCTTTGCTGGTTCAAAGTACTTGTCAAAAGGTTTCGGGGGTCCATTCTATTGGACCTGAGATTTTAGAGGTGAGATCGAGACTTTTCAACCTTATTGCTATTAGATTCTAATTTTTATTGACTTATCACATTGTGTCTACATAATCAGTCACAATATAGTGCTTTGTTTGTTAAATGATTAAGCATGCTTTCAGGGTTACACCTGACTTTCATTCTCTTTAGCAAGATGACAATGGCCTTAGAACATCGCCCGATTAAGCATAATACATGCATATGATGTTTGGCGTTAGGCTGCATTTGTTATGTTATTTATTCAGAGAATTTATGATTTGACTGTGAGGATTTGAACTCTGGTTCAGGCCAAATGAATTGCCTTCTTGCATGTTGTTGCTGAAATTTAATTGTATGTGGAAATGTGCAAACATGAGAAGATTTAATGGCATAGCAAGCTCTCCTGGTGTGAAATGACTTATAAGGGAAATTAGGTTTTTAAAGTTAGTGACTTTGACATTATTAAATAGAAGGTCTCCTAGTGAAGTTTTTATGCTGATCTGTGTACTGGAACCAGGACTCAAAGTTAAACCTTGAACATCCCAAAATAAATGGGGAAACAACCGTTCAAAATGCAATTACAGAAGTGGCTGCAGTCATGGGTGAGAATGTAAAACTCAGAAGGGCATTTGTGATGTCTACATGTTCACCTAGTGTTCTATCTACCTACCTCCATACAAGTCCTCAGCCAGGTAGAATGTTTTGATACTTCCTGTGTTCTCTGTTGTCAAAGACCTCTATTATATATGTATTCTCTATTAAACACTTCCTTACAAGTCGAAAGCCCTTGGCTAACTGAGTTTTATGTGGATATCCCATAAAACAAACTTCCGTTTTGCATTAAAAAGGAGAATTTGAGGCAAAATCTTGCTTGGTTTGTCGGTTGAGTTAATGAATGTTTATGTGATTGTAGGCTTGGGTCGTATTGCTGGACTTCTATCTCTTGAAATAGAGGATGGGGATTCTCATTTGGAAGCTCTCCAACATGTGGGATCAGAGTTGGCAATGCATGTCGTGGCAGCCAAGCCATTATTCTTGACCAAGCAACATGTTTCATCTGAAGTGTTAGAGAGTGAACGTGAAATCTTCAAGTCGCAGGTAAATAGATCCTTATTTATGGTTCTGTTGGTTGATTCAGTTATGTTACATATTGAGCATTAATGTCAATTAATTCTAGTCTTCATTACAGGGATTATAATTCCTTGATCATAGGGATTACATATCCTACATTAATCTTGTAAATATGTATATATATATAGCCATATTACTATACAGTGAATACATCAAGAAATACAAACCTCTTTCTATCTTACAAGTTAAAATGGAAGTTAGGATATGATAGTTTCCTGCTAATATTTGTGCCTGTTCTTTGGTCGTGGAGATCCATTTATTTTGTATGACATTTTTATACATTAATTTTGGTCCCCACATTTGTTTCAACCTTTACCTTCTTTGAAAGGTCTTGGACTTGTAGAAATATGTATTCTAGGACGTATGCATCACTTATATTTCTATCAGGATGGTATTTTTCTAGTCATTAAAGATGTAAGATTACAGGCCAAGAAGAATCTGAATTTTCTCTGATAAAGCAATGACTATAGTTGAACATTGGACCCCAGATGAGTTATAAAGACAGGACACTTTTCAAATGTTCAACTACTTTGAAAATACATTCTTATGCGCAATTTCTTCTGACAAATCTTTCATTTCTACAAGCAATAACTGATTATTCATTGAGTTCTACCTTTATAAATTACCCTAGTCTATGAATCGATGAGAATTTGCATCCTGTTTCACAAAAGTAGATTTTTATTCATTTTTTTGGTTGGCTATTGCTTCTAGTATAAACAAATTGAAGATGCATGTTAATGACTATGCCTGTTGCTTAGGAAAACTGATGGAGATGACAATAAATGGTTTAGTTTCCAAATGTCATGGTTATACCTAATTCTCATTTCCCGCTTGTTCTTTCTTTTTTGTTCCCCACTTTTGGTTCAGATATCAGGTGTTGGCTTAGAGTTGTGAATGAATGTTGAGGGCGTAACATATGTCTATATTGATAATTTTTTGAAGTGCACTATGTTGTTAATCATTCTGTTTTGCCACTGGAAACTATTAACTAAAGTTGTTTTAGGCAGAAAGTACAGGAAAATCACAGATGGCAATAGAGAAAATGATTGAAGGTCGCCTGCGTAAATATTATGAGGAAGTTGTTCTTATGGAGCAAAAGTTCATCATCAATGATGCAATAAGTGTCGGGGTAATGGTCACCAAACCTCTCCCTCTCTGTATACATGTACTTATATGTCTGCACATGTGTGCATTATTGTCCATTATCCATTTGTGTTCTGAATGTCAGCATTGTGAAACTAATCTCTCTCTCTCTCTCTACCGTGCAGACGCTGTTAAACAATCTATCCAAGGAAGTGGGCATGGCAGTGAAGATAGGAAGCTTTTTCAGGATGGAAGTAGGGGAAGGAATGCAGAGGTAGAGAGAGTGCCCTTCTCATACTCTTGAGCAAAGATAAAAAATAGACTAGGGATGAGTCTTTATGATGTCTTGTTCAAATGCAACGTGCATGCATCTGATATAACTTTAAAACAAAGATAGTGGAAAGGGGTATCTGCGTCTTTAACATTTGCTTAAATTTATCAAGACCACTTGAAGCTGTTTGAGCTAACTTGATCACTTCTCCTGACGATTATATTTGTGATGATAATGAAATTTGCGCCAAGGTCCAAAGCAATCTTGGAGTTTTATCCTAATTATTCATGTACTGAGAAATTATCCGTGTACCTCAACTTTGGGCAAAAATTCAAAGCACCAAAATGGACTTACTACTTCTCCTGCTACAAGATTATATTCTCTTATTAGATTTGCTACACTAACATGTTACTGTCTTTCATACTAATCAATGGTGTTTGCAGGATTGAATCAAATGCAGACGAATCTGTTGCTCAGGCTGCTTGATCAGAGGCAGGATTAATACGTTAATGAGTGAGGACCCGTATAAGATGCTTTTAAGTTAAGACCTCAGATCTGCTTTGGTTTACATTAATAATGTTCTCATTGTCTTCTTCCAATTTTACTTATGGCCTTGGGATCAGTTGTAATAGAAAGTACGTTGCTAACAGTCCGTTTTGCTATTGCAATCGAATGAAAAATGCCGCATTCACATTTGGTTGATTTTTTTATCACAATCTTTCTCCAGAATTAGACATTACGTGGAAATGGGCGGAAGAAAGAAAGAGAAAAGAAGAGACTATCATACTCCTTAATATGCCATTTCTCACAAGAAATTACAATCAAGCTTTTCACAGGATGGTTACATCGAGTAGCAGAGAAAAAGAGAGGCAAATGGTGGGGGTAAATGGACAAGCGTGAATTTTAATGAAACTTGAGGCTGGTCAAGATGTTGTTATTGACAGGATCAGCCAAGTGATCCAAAAGGTTTTGGTAAGGTCCAACCCCAGTTACAAGGGCCTGTATAAAGTAGCCTAAGATTGCTAACATAGCCAATCGCCCATTCTTCACCTCCTTCAGCTTCAAATCTTTCATGGACTTCTCATCTTTTCCAAAACCAAGAGGATTGAACAATGGTCCACCAGGATAGATGGGGTCTCCGGACCCTCCAAGGTACTTTTCAAGCCCCAAGAAATACTGCTTTCCCATTGACCCTGGTTTTGCCCAGTCCTGAAACCTCCTGTGCTCTGCGAATCCCATGAGTGCCATCTCAAACACAAATAGGGTGTATGGATCTGCCCAGTAATCGTACGTCCCTGCTGGTGGGATAACACCAGTTTTGAACCAGGGAAGGGCTGTTTCTGGTGGGATAAGACCTGCCTTTCCAAGAATTTCCGGAGCAATAGCACCTACAGCACCTAACATGGCATATCTTCCGTTGATGACCTCACCGTAGGCTAACCACTTTGGTTCGATAAAGCCTCCTGTGCCTTCTGGGTCGGAGAGGCCAAGTGGATCAAATCCATAATCACCTGGAAGGCTGTGGGGGACGGGGAAAGATCCAAAACGAAACTCAATTAGCTGCCCCTTCACTTTACGTCAAAACTAGAGATAACTATTAAGATTGGAACCCTGGACCCCTGGTAATTGAGAAAGTGCTCCCAAGCCCTACCTACCTACCTCTCTGCCATCTGGCGAAACCCGTGAAGGTGAACAAGAACAAACCATTTCACTTAATTCTTGGTTAGCACTAACTATGTCAGCGTAAGTCCATGCAACATGCAAGAATTATACCATACCTTCCATCCAAGTAGGAAAGACTTTGTTTTGAAGCAAACCACAGTTGCCTGTCAGCTCCTTGCTGAAAATGTTTTAGTCCATCAGATTACAATCTGCTTATCGAACTGGAAAAAAGAAAAACAAAGAATCATGAGAGAGAAAATGGTACCTTCACGGGAGGAGTAGAAGCTGCCCTGACCACAAAGGAACCTTTTCTGGAGGATCCAAATGAAGACTGACTTGGTCTTGCTCCTAGAATCTGTCTAGCACTTTCAACGGAAGAGGTGAGAGACGATGAAACAAGTGCTTGCGTTGCCATTTCTTTTTTAGGTTCTAACTCTATGCTGTGGAACTAATGGCAATGCACGAGTATGATTATGATTATGAACAAAAACAAAAGGGCAAAGCAACGAAAGCCAAGCCACCACTTGTTGGCTTGAAATCTCGGCTGATACAGTTTTAGATGAGGATAGGATCTGGATGCCCAACTGCCAATTCCCACGTGGCTGGCTTCATTCACTAGATAAAGCATATTGCAATTTTGATTTGCCACATGTCTGGCCAGTCGTCGCCATTTGAAGACCTTAGAAAATCTGTATCTACAAGACAGTATCTGATCTGGTGGACACAAATTACTGTTAGAACTTGTATGGTTTTGAAGAAACAGTACGCATTTCTTCACTGGTCTTGTGGGCTTTTCCTACTGAGCCTGACTTAGTTGAGATAATATGTAACATTATCGTGTGGCATTCGCTCATTTACCAAATCCTCAGAGAAAGGGAAACATCATTGCGCTGTGAAAATACATATCTAAACATTTTATTCTGTAACATTTACAATGTTCGAGTGTTTTCATACAATAACGCGTGCTGTTTTCTGGAACAAGTTCCTGGTAACAAAACATGACATTGCATTAAGATTAACAAATTCTCATCTTCATAACAACGTCCGACACTTCCACTTTCTAAGGTCTACACCTAAATCACTAAGTGGGTTCGTGTCATGTCAAATGTCATTCAATCCTTGTGCATCTTCACCACCTCGTAAACGGCTGAAAAGTCCAGGTCTCCCAATCCCATGCTCCTAGCCTTCTTGAAAGACTGCAACAAAATTTAGATGTTTTAAGTGGATAATGGTTGCTTCCTGAAAATTGAAGCACCCATATTAGCATTAGAAACTGATTGCAGATTGACCACTAAGGCTAGACCTAATACTATAGACCATTTAATCAGGTTCAAATCTTGGAAGATGTACGGAGTGAGGAACTTTTACATATATACGTCCTTTTTGTTATACCAAAAACAATCGTTTCAGATTTTCTTCCAGCTTCACGTCCAGGAAGACCACAACTTCTCATTTAAGATAAGAGATTAAACTACTAATCCCAGTTTACCCATACAAGAATACTCCAGATGGTAATACCCACCATCAGATGTTCACATCCATAGACATCTGTAGACATAAACATTAATACAGGTTGAACCCATATCCGATTAGATAACTATCTTAGGAAGAACCAATTAAATACTACCGTTTAGCCTCAAGCCACTATTTTCTTAACAGAAGACCGTATCTTCACACTCAGTCATATCTAGTGCAGTTTAATTCCAGAAATAGACCATTTATAGAATCTGTAATAAGCCATCCTCTGATGTTAAATTAAAAGATAATTAAAGTTAAAGATGAGTATAACCTCATTTGCAGCAGCTGCAACTGGCATTGAAACAGCATTCTGATCCCCAAGGGCAAGAGCCAATCTCATGTCTTTTTGTTGATGTTTCAGAGGAAATGCAGGAGTGTGATTACTCTTAAGCATATTTGGTCCTTTGCCCCTGAACATTGGATTAGCAATTCCACCCAGATCCTGCCCAACCGAAGGTCAAAGAAGTCAACCCTAATCCAACATAAGTAGAAATGAAACTCGTTCTTGTTATCTTACCAACACATCAAGAAGATCGTGAGGTTTCAACCCACTAAGTTCCGCCAGTACCAGTCCTTCTGAGAATGCATTCATCATACTGCACATCATAATTTACATCCAGCAACATGAATACATTGAAACTTTTAGGGAAAAGTAATCGTATTATGTCATGCACGGAAAGGCGAGATAGATATTCTCCAAGTGTAAAAGTGATACTTCACTAATTTTCCTCTTACCAATTCACATCTTGTAGCAAGTTGTTCGAATGTAGAGGTAAAAAAAGGGAAAAGAAACACTTTCAAGTAACAACATCTGACAGTCTAATATTTTGTTGGAAAAAGTAAAAATTACTTCTTAAATGGAACATTGATTTCAAAATAAAGCATTGAAAGGTAAAAACTATGTTATTAATATAAATTCTAGGGAGCTTTATTACCTGAAAATGCACAAATGAAACCTTAAGAAAATACTATGATTTCTATCGCTTTCAAAGTATTAGTATCCATCCTAATCAATTGGCATGGTTGTTTTCATGTTTTTTACAATAACTCATCACTAGTAGCTAATAGTTTGTTATTCTTAATCACTTTTTTTGATGTTGGAGAAATCATTGTTTTCTTTGTTATAATTATGGAATCTGTCATACAAAATACCAAAATATTATCAGCAACGCAACCCAGTCAGTGTAAAGCATATTATTTAATTACTAGAACAAAGATTTGGACAATTGCCATAACTATTACCAAATTCTTAACCTGCAGGAAGCAGCATGTGCATGAAACCTAAATGGAAAAGTTATTATCACAGCGACAGAATGCATGAAATGAACTCTTTAACTTGACGTCTAAACTTAGCAGTGGATATACTTCCCAAGAATGACTCGCATGCCTAGCACTTGTAACATTTAACGTTTTGATATATTTTATTGCCCATGTAGATGATATTCAAACAAAAACTTTTACCTGCCCATTATCATATTGACCACAAGTTTCATTCTTGCTCCATTTCCAATCTGCCCCAAGAAGAAAGATTTTTTCCCCATGACATCAAATGCTTTACTTGCTTCTAAGTACAGAGCCTGACATTTGTGTTGGTGAGAAGAAGCCTTGAGCAACAAATTTGCAACTTGCGTACGACTTGACAAGAGAAGAGAGCAAGAGACAGATAACTCATTGATCAATTCATCGGTTTACCTTATCCCCAGCAGCAAGGATTACCAGCTGACCAGCTTCTGCAGGCTGCTTGCTACCAGAAACAGGTGCCTCTAGGAAGGAACCCCCCTTTGACATGATTGCCTGAAAACATCAACTGCAAATCGTGATGATTTTATAAATGAACATAAGAAAATAAGAATCAGATAACAACAAAACAAGTTAAAAACCATTAGTCTTTTGGAATTTCAGAGGCCGACTAGATAGCTCCAACGGTCTTAAAACCGTTCATCTAATAGTGATGACACCCTGTAACTAATCTCAACGTCATAAGCCACTTTGCAACTGTCAGAACATGAAGCTGAGTGGTAATGAGGTCGTCCTGGCAACAAACTGAGTACGAAGGGCTTTTTACTAGTGTTATCCCCACAAAGTAGTGCACACCTAAATGAGCTGCTAGCTTCCGGAGAGAGGTGCAGTGTCTGCATACTTACCACTTTCCAAAGTTTGACCTCAGACCAAACATTTTTGCTCACACAACGAATGCCAACAACATGAATAGAGACTAGTGCCTTCGACTTTTAGAGTTGACACTTGGAGTCTAGCTCAATCAGAAAATCGTATTTCTTTATTATTATTATTATTGTTTTACTCCTGCGCTATCGCGGTAGACTCCCAACATAAAGAGGTTATAGAATCATCTTCACGTTAATATAACAACTTGAAGGTCGGAAATTAATAGAATAAGAAATAACCTCATGGATTTTAGTAGAAGTCTCAGGATCAACAGTTGACATGTCAATGTAGCCTTTTCCATTACCAATTTCTTCGAGTACACCATTTTTGTCAAAAACAACCTAAAGCAAACAGTGAAATAAGGACTTAACCGAAAGCCAAACTAGGGTACCATAACGGAACAATGGGAGTACACAAGACCGGTTAAAGCATACACACCGAAAGAGCCGAGGCAGGATCAGCCAACATTGCAATTGTAAACTTGCATTTCTTTACCACTGCTGCTGGGGTTTCTCCGATTGAGGCACCAAGCTCAACTAGTTCATCACACTGCAAATTTACAGCACCAGTCAGAACTTGATACCTATCCAGGTTAAATATCTGCCATTTAACTGGACAAATCAATAGTCTTACGTCAGATTTGACATGTGGTAGTCATACTAAGATGGTTTCATCACAAAAACTGAACCTTGCTTCACCTTAATAAGGAAAACTAATGATCTTGGACTCATAAATCGAAAAGCATAGGCCTAGGATAAGGGAAAGGGCAGTTATGATTTAGAAGCCGCAGATGAAATGAAAGTAGAAACCTTGGAGAGTGTCCTGTTCCAGACAGTGACTTTGAAGCCGCTCTTAATCAAGTTCATGGACATGGCCTTGCCCATTATCCCAAGCCCCAAGAAGCCGACCTCCATTTCCATCTTGCTGTATCAGGATCCCTTTGTTCCTCTGTCTCTCTCTCTCTCTCTATAAGAAACGAATAATTGGAGATTAACAAACGAGCATGGATAAAAAGAAAGTAAAGAACGTCATTGTCTGTGCAGCATAATGATTTAGGTACGCATTAAACTATATTCCATTAAAGTTAAAGGTTGTTTTCAATTTCATATCACTTTGGCTGCAGCGGTTGATTGTTTGCCCATGGGATATTGTTTACAATATCGAATCGGCCGAACCAAAAATTAGTATTGAATAAAAAAGTTTTAATTGGTACTGGTCAATAAATAGAATATCGGTCGTCAGAATTGTAAATTTTTAAAAATTTAGGACTAAACTGAAAAATTTTAGAATTTTGTCTGAACAAAATAATAATTTAAAATTATTTTGAGGGAGTATTTTTAATTTTATAAAATTGAAATTTTATTTTATAATTTTATAAAACGGTAGTCGTTTGACTGAGACTGATACGAATAACATATTATACTAAAATGAAATCTAATATTAACTTCCGTATGGCGTCATAAAGAAAGTGTTTTGAGGTTTAGTACGACCTCCACTTTTGTGGGAGCCGCGAATCTGACCTCAGGCTTTATATCTTCAATTCCTTCCTTTGCATTTCCCATACCATAACATTACCCACGCATATCACTGCTGTCCACGTGTCCTCTTCCTCCTCTTCCACGTGTCCGCTTCACTCACTTATCTTTTTTAAGGGCTTAGGAAGGAGCTTCACTAGTGTTAGAGCCACTAGATTAGATTTGGGTTTACCTAACATCGTGAGTTCGAATCTCCAAATTATGACATGAGTTAGAATCTCCGAATTATAATAGGATGCGGCCACTTACGTAAGTCCAATCTTAGATGACAATGGGCTTTGGAGCGATAGGTATATTTAAGATTTAGTTTCACCTTCCCTTATAAGGCCGGAGGGCTCAGAAAATAAGAGAATATTCTTTATAGTTTACTATAACAAAACATATGAATATATATGAGAAGAGAATATTCTTTATAGTTTACTATAACAAAACATATGAATATATATGAGAGAAAAATTTTTAACTTTTATCTAAATAATATAAATAAAATAATAAGTCAATTAATTCTTTCTCAGTTATTTTATTTTCAAAAATTTGAACACGAAAATGTTTGATTATGGGTCACAACTTAAATTATATAATTTAGTAAATATGGAGAAAGGATTAATAACTTTAGATCAATGTGTTTAAATTGGTCATAATTTGAATCAAATTTACATTTTAAAATTTTTTGAGTTTTTGACTACTCTCTAACTCAAGCTTGTAGAGTCGACCAAAGACTAGATTATGTATATAATTCACCATTGTTTGAGGAAGAAGTTTTCATTTTAGTATGTTAGTATTGTCTTGTTGTCTTCATGGGTTGGACTATGGATCTTTAGTGATAAAAACATTAAAGAGGAGTCGTTATTGATCAAATCTTTGATAAGTCGAGTCAAGTTGAGAGTTGAATGATTTAGGCTTCAAGTGGGTTTCAAGCTACCCAACTTTCTCTTTAACATTCTTACCTCCAATCTAACCACCATTCCAAATTTAATCACTACTCTACAAGTAGTCTTTATTTCATCTCCTTTCAATGTTGCCTTTTAACATACTTTAACATAGGTAAGTTGCTCACTCTCTTCATATCACACTTATTTTATACTTAATCATCATGTATGATCACTAGTTCCTAAAGTGACACCCACCCATGATACGTCCATCTCTTCAGTGGAACGGACTCACGGAACCCACTTAGGAGTCTCTTTCAGTTCTTCAGTAATAATATCATGACTCTTCAAGCGACGGCAACCCTACCTTCGGATGGGCGTGCGCTGAAAAAATCTAGGCGCAGGGAGGAAGAGCCACCGGACGATGGCGGTGACCCAGTTCCTATCGCTTCAGGGGGGCAGCCCGGCTCCTTTAGGGAAGCTGTTCTGAAAGCCTCTAGCGCTTCTCCTGGGCCGCGCCCAGAGGATGCCTTCTCGATCGAGGAGGGTGACATCAACCGGGATCTGAATGGGGGTATCCCCTCCATCCGCTTTTCCGAAAGATTATTACTCTCAGCCAACAGATCTAAGGGATTGACAGTGGTGGGGAAGCTTCTGGGCCGACGGGTGAATGTGCTCGCACTCCAAACTCGCCTTCTGGCTCTTTGGAAACCGAAGGGATTGATGAAGTGTGTTGATATTGAAAACGACTACTTCGAAATCAGTTTCGCTAACCCAGCCGACTTCTCCAGAGTCTTAGCGGACGGGCCATGGATTGTCTTCGGCCACAACCTTACGGTTCAGCCATGGTCGTTAGCTTTTGATCCGTCGCACCCCTATCCGACATCCACGGTCTCTTGGATCCGTATCCCCAATCTGCCTAGCTCCCTCTACCACAAACCCCTTCTCGAGCAAGTTGGTTCCATGGTTGGTAAGGTGATCAAAATTGACGAGCGTACTCTTCTTGCTACGAGAGGCCGGTTTGCCCGCATGGCCGTTACGGTGGATCTCACTCAACCCTTGATCTCTAGGATTCTTGTGAATGGCAAGCTTAAAGTTATTGAATATGAAGCCCTCCCAATCGTGTGTTTCCATTGCGGCGTGTATGGTCACACACAGGATCACTGTCCTAGATTGGTGGTTCATCCTAGCAACAAGGACGGAGCGCCGAGTGCCGCGAGGCAGACGATGACGCCTATACCGTCGAAGGAGGAACGTGCGGCGGCTGAACCATATGGCCCATGGATCCTCGTTGAATCGCAGAAAAGGCCACACGGCCCTCGTGGGCCGACTGGATCAGGGGGCGGTGTTCGTGGGGCTGCCTCCACCGGGTCCAGATTTGATCCTTTGTCTAAAGACTCGGCGGTGATGATGGGTCAAGTGAAGGCCAATAGCAAGGGTACTAAAAATGGGAAGCAAAACCCCAGAGAGGGAGCCACTTCTGCTGGTGATAATAAAGGAAAAAAGAATATTGCTGCTAAAAATAAGGGCAAAGAGGTGATGGTTGACATTGTGAACCCCTTTTCTGGCATCGATTTAACTGCAATTCCCTCAACTAATGGGCCTTTCGTGGGCCGGTCCAGTGAGGTGGAGCCTCCGGGGTTTGCGAACGCTAAGCGTACGAATCGGGCTGGGAAGAACTTGGGTTCTGCATCGGGCTCAAAAGCCCATATCACCAGTGGCCCTCTTGGCCAGCCGTCGGCTCCTGGGTCACATGCGAAGACTACATCGGGCCTGGTTCTTGGCAAGGGGGGTCAGACGGGCCGTCGCAGGATGCGGTCCCGGCAGATTACTTTAGATCCTGTCAACCACACTGTTGTGACCATTGCTCCCTCTTCCTCCGGCAACGTCACTAGTGGCCTAGCCACTTCTCCTTCTACCGCTCAAGCTCGCTCTCATACCCATGAAACTTTCATCCCTGTAGCTGATGCTGTTTCTGGTTTGCTGCAGGAACTTTGCGAGGATATGGAATCAGATGACCATGCAGTCCCAGATGCCAAGTCGACCCACAGGCTGGACGTTACTCCTGCGCCAACTGACACTGTTCATCCACAGTAAAGGGCGTCTTCTTTTAATTTCTTTTTTCATGCCTATGAATTTAAAAATTTTTGTTTGGAATGCTCAGGGTTGTGGGCACCCCCGTTTCGATAGGCATATTAAGGAATACTCTTCAGAGTTCCACCCTGATATTGTCACTCTGGTTGAAACCCGTATTAGTAGTCACAATGCTAATCTGGTGATTTCGAAACTGAACTTCTCTAGGTCTCACAGGGTTGAAGCCCGTGGCTTTGCAGGGGGTATCTGGATTGTCTGGAACGCTAACGTCGAGTTGGAAGTTCTCCAGAATCATACCCAATTCATCCACTGCCGGGTCAAGAAGCGGCCTGCTGCTAATTGGGTTTTTGTCTCTTTTGTGTATGGTAGTCCTCAGAAGAGTTTTAGGAAACTCTTATGGGCTGAGCTCCTTACGATTGCCTGTAACATGTCTACTCCTTGGTTATTAGCAGGAGATTTTAATGCTATCTTATGCAGGGCTGAGAAGAAAGGTAGCATCTCCCGCACTTATGGAGGTGACCCGGACTTTCAAAATTTCATCTTTAGTGCAGGTCTCCGCGACATGGGCTTCATGGGTCCGCAGTTTACTTGGTCTAGGGGCAATCTATTTGAGCGTCTTGACCGGGCTTTTTGCAACGCTGCTTGGGACCTTTGCTACTCGAGAACCATCGTCTCTCACCTGCATCGCCTCAAGTCGGATCATAGACCACTTTTGATCACTATTGGTGCCTGTGACAGCAGGCCAGCTACCCGACCTTTTCGTTTCTTTCCCGGTTGGCTATCTCATGAGGGTTTTGGGGATTTTGTTCGAAATAGCTGGCTGCCGAATCTCAGGGCTCCCGAGGCAGTTGAAAGACTTAGGGAAAAGGCTATTATATGGAACAAATCCACTTTCGGCGTTCTTAGTTTTCGAAAAAAGAGAATTATCGCTCGCCTCAAGGGGATCCAAAGGGCTCTCGAAACTCACAGGACTATCAATCTTATAAGGACCGAGATCGATCTGCGGGTGGAACTTGAGGAAATTCTTGACCATGAAGAGCTTCTCTGGAAGTTGAGGTCAAGGGATGAATGGCTTTCTCTAGGGGACCGAAACACCAAGTATTATCATCACAAGACTTTGGTTCGACGGAAAGTGAATAGAATCGAGGGTCTTAAAATTGATGGCACCAACTGGTGTTTTGACGATGATGCGCTTCAGCAGGCTGCGTCTCTTTTCTTCTCTAATCTTTATACTGCTGAGACTGTGGCCATTGCCCAGACCTATATCAGGGGCCATTTTCCCAGGTTGTCAGCGATGGCGGTGAATGTTCTTAAAGCTCCAATCCAAGATACCGAAATTCGCGAGGCCCTCTTTAGTATGGCCCCTCAGAAAGCTCCGGGAATTGATGGGTTTCATGCCCAATTTTTTCAGGATCAATGGGATGTTGTAGGTTCTTCAATCTGCAGTATGGTTCGAGGAATTTTCTTAGGTGATGCCATCCACCCTCTTCTGACTCGGACCCTGCTGGTGTTGATCCCTAAAGTCCCCAACCCGGAACTAGTCTCGCACTTCCGGCCGATTAGTCTCTGCTCCGTGCTTTACAAGATCATTACTAAAGTTATCGTCCATAGACTTAAGCCGGTCATGCCGACCCTGGTTGCCCCCACACAAGTTAGCTTCGTCTCGGGTCGTCAGATTTCAGACAACACCATCATTGCACAGGAGGTTATTCACTCCATGCAGAAGCTCAAAGGGAAGACGGGGTGGATGGCTATTAAGGTGGATCTAGAGAAGGCCTATGATAGAGTCCGTTGGGAATTTCTCAATGACTCTCTTTCTGATGCAGGGTTACCTGAGTGCTTGATTAACACTATTATGAAATGTATTTCCTCTGTGAGTATGCAGGTGCTCTGGAACGGCTCTCTGACCGATGAATTCCGGCCCTCCCGTGGTATCCGCCAAGGGGATCCCCTATCGCCTTATTTGTTTGTTCTGGGCATGGAAAGACTTGGTCACAGCATCACTGACGCAGTGAACGCCTCGTTATGGAAACCCATCTCTCTGGTGAAGCATGGTACACCTCTGTCTCATCTTTTTTTTGCTGATGATTTAGTGTTGTTCTGCCATGCAGATCTTCCGCAAGCTGATGTGGTGTCGAAAATCCTTAACTGTTTCTGTGCGGCTTCTGGGCACAAAGTTAGTGCCGCAAAGACTCGAGTTTTCTTTTCCCCAAATACTCCAGCGGAGTTGGCTGCTGCTATTACTAATAGACTGGGGTTTCAGAGAGTTGATGATTTAGGAACTTATTTAGGTGTTCCTTTATTCCACCAGAAAGTCACGAAAGCCACCTACCATTTCTTGATTGAAAAAATCCACCAGAAACTTAGTGGATGGAAGGCGGCCTCCCTCTCTATGGCGGGTCGAGTCACATTGGCTAAAGCTGTCCTCGCCGCTATTCCTAACTATTTCATGCAGACAGCTCTGCTCCCGGCTAGCATCATTTCTGAGATTGAGGCCTTGATCCGTCGATTTGTATGGGGTACTGCAGATGGTAAAGCTAAATTAGCTTTGGTAGCCTGGGATTCATGTTGCCAGCCGCTTCACCATGGTGGTTTAGGGTTCCGAAAGTTACGAGAACACAATAAAGCTTTCCTTTGCAAGTTGGGGTTTCGCGTGCTTTCGAGGAAAAATGACCTTTGGGTTCGCATCCTCAGAGAAAAATACCGAGTTGGTGTCTTCATCCCGGATAGTGTGGTTAATGGCAATGTTTCGTTTTTATGGCGTTCTCTAGCGAAGATATGGGATGATCTCCGACCCTATCTTTTTTCTTCTATTCGCAATGGGAAGAGCACCAGTTTTTGGTTCGAGGAATGGATACCTGAGTTGGGGCCGCTTTGGGCTCATAAGAAACGTGGCAGGCTGATTCCGCATGATTGGAAAGTTGCTGACGTGGTCACCCCAAATCTGGATTGGGATTGGGGACAACTAGAGCGTTTCCTATCCCCTCTTGCCCTTTTGCATATCTCGAATGTTTGCCCTCCTAACCCTTTTGCAGGTGAGGATGGGATCGCCTGGCAGGGTTCAAAAGAAGGGATTATTTCGGTGTCAGACGCCTATACTGTTATGTTGCAGCCAACTTGGGACAACGAAGCAATAATCTGGAAACAACT
>JAOSBK010000009.1:8271929-8313233 GCA_027568895.1 Erythroxylum shatona | reverse complement strand
GAAGCAAATTTTATGGCCGATAACATAGCTAAATTGGCCGATCCTGATAGAAGGGGCGTCTCGTTTCTCGATCACTGTCCAGTGGCTCTTCAAGCTTTGTTGGATGCTGACAGAAATGGGGAAGCTAGACTTCGTCTGCCGAAACATCGGTTAATGTCCTGCTTCCGTTCTCTCCCTAGGGTATAACCCTCCTTTTCAAACAAAAAAAAAAAAAATGCTTTTCGACTCATTAGTCATTCACCTTCTCTTTTATAAACTAAATCTATCTTATTCGCTTCTATCTTACACGAGCCCCCCTTTGGAGTTCAGGAGATCATCCGCCGAGATGTGCAGGGCGCCATGTACCCCAGGGGTTACCCTCGTGTGCTGTAGTTAGTTTCCTCTTGTAATCAAAAAATAAATAAATCTATCTTATTTGCTTCAAATCAATTAGTTGATTCTCTTACGAAAGTCTCTCACTGGAGTAGTTCCTTATTCATTACTTCAAGCTTAGTTTGCTTACATTGTTCTTGCATTTACGTGAATATGATAGAATATTATGTTGCCTTATAATTAAAAACCTTTGACATTATTTTGTAGTTATGAAATCTCGTTGAAACATCTTAAGCATGTTTTAGTTACATGAAGTCAAACTTTAAGCTCTGCATGCACTAAGTTCATAAATGATGGTTGGCTAAGCGATTAGAATTACAATTACTTGACACGCTAGAGAATAACAGAAAAACAATTAATTGACAGATAATGGTGGACCAGGACCACTAAGTAAAACCAAAACCAATCAGTGGCGTATATTCTACCTAGCATCGTGTGGATTAGGAATAGAAGACTCCCTCTTCCAGCTTGCTGCTCAACTCTGCTTCTGGTCCTCTTTACAGGTAAAGAAAAAGGAAGACGACAAAAGGCAAAATATTGAAAAAGTAAGAGATTTATTGTCTACATTTCTTAAAAGAATATGGTGGTTCATAAAATGGCAACACAGGGTCGATGGGGAGGTGGATCCATGGGAGTTTCCGGCTTCACACCATCACCTGCATACTTTAGTAGATATGCCACACGCAGGACCACCTTCTACAATCTCCATATGGTATGTAGACCTTCTGTCATTCGTGTATGGCTCAGAACATATCATATTGGAGCCTTGTCCGAATTCTTACAGCAGTAATGCAAATGAGGTTTTTAACAGCATATATGTAAAGAGCAGATGAGGTTTCAAACATCAAACTCTGTTTGGAACTCTTTTGCAAGAGATGAATGATTTTGTTTTCTGTGTCATTAATAGGGGAAATCATAGTCTAACTGGAATTGATGTATTACCGATAGTAAAAAGAAAGACAGCTTCTGCTAATCTTGGGTTGTTAAGGGAACATGCTTTCGGGTGAGACCGGTTTCTTAGAATGGGAATATCTAAGCTACTTAATCCATTCTCTTTTCATTTCATTCCATTGCATATGGTTTCTGCTACTGCAATCATGCCCAGCAGATGGTTAGCGATTCCATGACATTGAGAAGATGTATAAGCTGCTCTGCTGTGCAAGAATCATCCAGTTACGCAGGTATGTGACCTTCCAATCACTATGTTTTGTTTGCATTAAGCATCAACCTACATTGACTGTTTGATTCATTAGTCGCTGCTGAGAATGAGAAAAAGGAAGTGAAAGCAGTTGAAACAAAAGAACCTGTCAGGCCCAAACCAGCAGCAAAAGCTCCTCCAAAGCCACTTCCTCGGTTGATGGATGAGGAAGTTCTTCCTTCACTTAAAACAGCCCTTGAAGCTGAAGAAGATATTACAGAACTTGACCTGTCTTTCCAAGATAACAGAGTCAGGCTACCCCCATTTTCCTCATTGATTACCTATATTGGTTTCATCAAGTCCCATTAATTAACTTTTCCTTTGGAACTAATGTATCAGTTGGAAGGCTCATTTCTGAAGAAGGGCAAGCCTTACTCCTTTTGGGCTTTCTTTCCTAACGGAGTTCTCACAGGTAACTACATACATACATACATACATGTCCACGCTGAAAGAACAACTTAGCATCATCATTCATCGGTTGTTGTGGTTGGACAGGTCCTAAAGGCTTTTCTTTATCGTCATATGGTTCAGAGGTAAGCACTGTGGAGCCTTTTCTGATCGATGAAAAGAAAATTACTGGGAAGCATATTGTATTCTGGGTGCGTAAGAGGTTAGCAGCTCAAGGAATCATTCCCGTCTGGGACAAAAAGACATAACTTGCAGCCCGTATATGTAGTTTCTCAAATTCATTGCATATAATGTAAGATATATACAATCATCCATTAGTTATATCCCATTTTTGTTCTATAATCTTATAAAGAAATAAACTTTTTAACTATTTAACCAAAGGATTCAATAAGCTGAGTGTCATCTCTTTTACTCTTCTGGTCCCAATATTTGAGAATTCTTCACCTAAAATGTACTGATATATCATCATATAAATAAAATAAAATAAAATAAATAAGCAAATAAGAAAAAATACTGTGTGCTATAAATTATGATTGTACCACATCTTCTTCCTCCACAAGGATCGTTTTTAATATTTTATAAGCTTAGACTAAAGTAAAAAAATGATCTTTATTTTGCCTCTTTTTGTTCTTTATGAGTGTGAAGAGTAGGCCATCGTAAAGAACAAAATGAGGCAAAATAGGGATAAGTGTAAAAACCTGAACCTTTTCTTTCATTAAATAAAAATTTTTATTTTCGATAAATAGTAAATTTTTGTGGGACCCAATCTCGAAATAATAAAAATATCCAGAATAAATTTTAGAGTTAAATGATAATGAAACGAATCAAAAATAAATCTGATAGGATGGATTTCTGAAGTTTTGAAAGTTTAAGACTAAAATGTCCTTTCTAGAAAGTAATGGGTATTAATGATTTTAAACTCATTTAAAAATTTTTAAAGCATCCAATCAATAACTATTGACTCTAATTAGAAAATTTCATGGTCAATTTGATGATAAGGCAATTGGGGAACATTTTCGTGACATAGTTCAATTAGTTGGTGAATTAAACTCATTAAAGGGGCATTTTGGTCTTTTTATGTATAATTGTAAAACCCCAAACCTTTCCTTTCACTGAATAATTTTTTTATTTTCGGCGAATAGTATTTTCATATGAATAGTAAATTTTTGTGGGACTCAATCTCAAAATAATGAAAAATATCTGTAATAAGTTTTAGAGTTAAATGATAATGAAACATATAAAAAATAAGTTCAATAAGATGGATTCTGGGAGTTCCAAAAATTTAGGATTAAATGCTCTTTTTAGAAAGTAATGGGTATTAATGATTTTAAACTCATTCGAAAATTTTTAAAGTATCTAATCGATAAGTATTGACTCTAATTAGAAAACTTCATGGTCAATTTGATGATAAGATCATTGTAGAATATTTTGGACTATAGTTCGATTAGTAGTGAATTAAACTCATTAAAGGGGCATTTTGGTCTTTTTGTGTATAATGGTATGAGTGGATTAGTGAGTCACACCTAATGACCAATTAAAGGCTTTCTTAAAGGTCAAACATCATTTATTAAATGAATAATTAGTCATTATAGACAACCATTAAGACATTGACATGTGTAAAGCATTAAGTAAGTATAAAAAGATAAAGCAAGACTTTTGGCTTCAATTGAATATAACCGTGAGTGTTTGAGAGAGTAATCGTGAGAAAGCAAAAACAAAAGTGAAAAGATGAGAAACAAGGTTGAAGGTCGTTTAAGGAGAGGAGGGCTTCCATTATTGATGGTTTTGATGTAGATTTGGAGAAATTTGATCAAACCTAAGTTTTCATTATTTACCAAAATATTTTAGAAAGAAAGCGGTAAGTTTTCTTAACCTAAATTTTTTATTTTTATGGTTAGTTTTAAGTGAGAGGGATGTGTTTAAGATCAATAGTTTCTTGGTGTTATTTTCTTATTTCTTTACATAAAGTTGATTGAATATAATAAGAGAGGAACATGTAGTAGAATTCTGTCTTAGGTTAGTTTGAACTAGTCTCATTGTTTTAGCCATAAATCAGCCTACAAACCTCCAAATTGAGTGATTCAAATTGGAGATGAAAGCTAAGACATAGTACTAAAAATCTCTAAAATAAACCTAGACCAAATTCTAGATGAATGACATCTAAGTTTGAGATTGAAAATGGTAACATTGTCTCTGTGTTAAAATAGATTGTGATAATTAGTATATTTTCATGATTTAAAAGTTTAAATGGCATTATTTTTAATGATATGGAAACTAGAGATTAGCGGAACAAATGTCTAGAAGACCTCAAAGCCTAATTTAAATGTTTGCTATGTGAAAAGTAAGGAACAAGTGGAGGTATGAATTCTGGACATAGGTCATAACCATAACTCATCATGCATGATCATGATATGGTGAATTCAATTGTGTGAGATAATAGTTTGAAGAAATTGATAAGTTAAAATGCGTAAAATATGGTTTTAAGTGACTTTTGAAGTTAGAATTGGAAACAGAGAACAATAGGTTTTCTTACGATAGTAAACAGAAACACGATTAGCGTACGTGTTACGTGATGAAATACTAATATTGAATTTAGTTAAACTAAATTTATAATGTTAATGTCTTATTTTTTAATTTAGAAATAAATGTCTAAGCAAAATGCGCTTGTGTAAGTAAAGGAAATGCATAGAACGTGTGAGTGTGTTTAGCGATAAAGTTGCTTAATGGTGAGTGCATTTTAAAGGCATTTTATGAAAATGATTTCTATTATATTGTGAAATGAATATGGATTATGAGTCTTATGTGAATGGTGTATTATAAGTGAATATTGCTAGTTTAATTTTATGTTTTTAGCAATATACGAATTGAAGTTTGAAAGTTAAACCTTATATGATTTGATTTTATATTAAGATGATATTAATGGTTGATAAAAAGGAAATGGTTTTTTAGCCTATGATATACTAATAGGTTTTATACATATTATTATACCGATGTATTTTGCCTATAATATACTAATAGGTTTTATACATATTATTATACCGATGTATTTTGCCTATGATATACTAATAGGTTTTATACATATTATTATACCGATGTATAACGATTATCTTAGTACAGGTAAGCAATGTAGAACTAACTCCGTAACTAGTGGTTAACCAGTTGCGGGTAAGCGATGTAGAACCAGCTTTCTAACTATCGGTATATAACGGTTAACCTAGTACGGGCAAACGATGTAGAAGCAACTCTGTAACTAGTGGTTGATCAGTTGCAGGTAAGCGATACAGAACACGCTTCATAACTACTATTGTATAGCAGTTATCCTAGTGCGGGTAAGCGATGTAGAACCAACTCCGTAACTAGTGGGTAACAATTGCAAGTAAACGATGCAAAACTAGTTCTGTGACTTTATGCCTCAAGGTACTATATGACAAAGAAGTTAGTAATAGGTTCTGTCATGAAGAAATTCATGACATTTTTAATGCTGTGACTATTTATTTGAAAAACGATTTGAGAAACTTGATTTCTGGAAGTATATATATTTCATATTAAATATTGAATTATATGCATTGAGACGAATTGGTTTTAGGAAGATTTAAATAGTTAAATATGATTTGAATAAAAATTCTAGCGTTCATTGAATTCGTTTAGCTTACACTCTCTTTTCTAAAGGTCAAGAGTGAGACCTAGATAAGTACCTTTCCTGCCCTTGCCCAGAACCAGGCCTGTCCTAGTAGTTATCATATAAAATAATGTCCTACAGAAGTTTAAAATAAATAATATATAAATGCAACACGTACGATAAACTATATTGCACAATACCTTATACCTATCTTGGATAGATATCAATTGATTTGTCTGAGCCAACAAACTCATACACTCACAAATTTATCTTTGGATAATATGTTCTAGATAACAAAATAGTGCACGCTCCATTCTAGCCCAAATCATTCGTTGTACACTGTATGTGCATGCATAATCACAGTCGTTTTAAGGCCTTAAATCACCTAACTAATGAAAAATCATCCATTCAATATACCATACATGTATATGAGACATTAAATTATAAGAATCCATGTGTAGTATAATTCAAAGTAATTATTGGTATTCTCTAACACCCTAAATTACATGTCATATGCTTATTAATTTTTATATATCAACAAGTCATGCAAACCATATTGTGTGAAATTGATATCTTACTTATAAAGTTAATAAGGTACTTTCAAAGTTAGATCTATATTATTAGTTCAGTCCAATTCTCAATTATTAATAATTTGAAAATGATTTTAGTTATAAATATAAATATAAATTGACTAATTAAACTATCATTAATGGGATGGAAATGAATTAATAAATTTACATTATTAAACAGAAAATGTAAAAATATAAAAACTTGTAAACTAAATAAGAATGAATCAAAGGTTATTACTGAAAATTTAAAAAGCACAACAAAATTTGTAAGTCATTTCTAAGTTAGTACCTAAAATAGTTCACTGAAAATTATTGCTCTTTTTGAAGTATAGAGACCAAAGACGTGACTACACTTGTGCATTATAAAGGAAATTTTGAGGGTGATCCATTTGAGAGATACTCTATGGGTATGAATTAATATGATATAAGTAACAAATTATATTATAAGGATATTGTAGATGAAGTGAAACTTTATAACGGTGAGGATGACAACGAAGCTTTGTATTATAGTATATCAGGAAAAACTTTAAAGGAGGGCAAGAGAGACCTAGGTATTAGCCATCAGATCCTTGATGATGTGGTTCATTACTAATATATTTAGAGATATCATTGAAATTTAACCTATTAGTTTATATGATTTGAATACTATTTTTGTTAAATAGTATGCCATAGATGTGATAATGGTAAGTTGTGAGATTATGATAAAGATTCAATCTTGGCAACATAAAAGATAAAAATTGAAACATCTTTTTTTCACTAAAGTAACACTAGTTTTTGTGAAACTCCATATAGCTTTTGAGTTTTTTTTTTTAAAAAGCAAAATGGATGATTATAGAAGGATATTGGGGCTAGATAAGGTTTTTTAAAAATAAATCTTAATGGGGGTTTTGTTAGTTGATAGTAGTAAAGATGCTAAAAATCAAATATTTCATATTTATTGTGCCAGTTTTTAGTTTATAACACTTGTGAAACTTGACTTAAAGATGAGAGTGGTTGGGCTACTATGAGTGATTTACAAAAGGTAAGCAATCTTCTTATATATACATTTTTTTAATTTTATTAGTTCATAACTTAATTTAGTAGTAATAATAAACTTTTGGTTTATTGTTGGTTGATGCTTTCTATGTTTATAATAAATTATTGTTAAAAACCACAAGTGCACGACATAGCTGTAGCTAGCATATGCAAGTACGAGTTGATTCTACGAGGATTATAAGTATTATTAATTGCCCCTTTTCTATCATATAATTGTTGATTTAGATTGCGGATTCAATTAAAATTTAAACTAAATAAATGAACTAAGATTTAAACAATAATGAACGCAAAACAAGGAGAGTACTAAGAAAAATCAATATTAACAATAGTGTCTAGGTAATGAATTCCCTTAAGAATCTTTAAATATTAACCCTTTTCATACAATTGTATTACTAATTATTGAACTGTAAAAATTCCTATCTTATGTTAATATCTTTCTCAAGACTACTAAAAACTAATCTATTAGTTGATTAACAAAAATCTTTCTAGTTAAAACCCTAGGATTGCATTATCAATTTGTGAATTTCACTCTTAGGATTGATCCTAGTTTAGAGGATTTATGTTGACCTATCGCTAAGTTTGCATATAACTCCTTTTAATTGTAGTAGATCTATCCATATAAAAGGATTTCTCAATCCTAATCATATAAAATCAAGTCGTGAACTAATATTTTAGTTATATTAAAACAAGAATAAAACACATAATTAAATCGCAATAAATCAATCAATACAATTGCATTAAATAAAAGATCAATACCACAACTTAGGGTTCATTAAACCTAGGCACTAAAAAAATATAGTTCCCACTCATAGAAAACAGAACCAAAGATAAACATGCAGAAGAACTAATAAGAAACAAAGAAATTGTAATTCTAAATCTCTCTTTTTCTTTTAACGGATCTTTTCACAAAACTAAAATGGATGTTGTTATCTCTCAAATCTTTTGACATATTTTTCTTGCTTTCCTCATCCTCTGAATAGAATTTTTCACCTCTCTGTGTTCTTTACAACTTAAAAACTCTCTAAAACTTAGCTCCTTATATTTGCCTATGCTCACTTCCTTTTATAGTAAAAACTAGGATTTCTAGGATATACACACATCCACATACATGAGCGTGTATTTTAGAAATACCCGAATTTGCGATTTTATAGAAGCACAAAGGGACTTACACGGGAAATATACACAATTGTATATATCAATATACACGGGCGTGTAACTTCACACAATCAAAAATAATATTTTTCAAATCTCACACATTTATAGAGACTTACACAGTCATTATACACGATTGTGTAGGTCCAAGTTGCTTTAAATCTTCTTGCCATCCCATGATTTCATCCAAACATCCATCCTTTATTAACCTTAACCTGTCCATCTACACTCTAAATCATCATATCATATTGATCAAATTAAAATACAATTAGATTCAAGTTATCCTAGAACTAACCTTCATAAGTCAACATCAATAATATTCATATTAATAATCTTTTCAAACTCAAAAACACAAATCTTTACACCATTACCAAGGTTTCACTTAATACACTCAAGTGTGTGGGGTGAAAAGTATAAGAACTCCCAAGTCAATACACAGTAGAACTATTAACCATAAGCTTGCAATCTTATCATATCTTCACCACTTATAAGTAAACTAGAAACAAAAATCTAAAGTTCTTGATATAAGGATTTAATGAGGCTTAGGTAAGCAATGATTGGGATTTTAAAATAGGTGATAAATTTAAAGGGAATATATAAAAACAAGATTTCAAGAATTACACGAAACTTATTATTTCACACTCTAGGTTGTTCACATTATAAATCTAATGGTACCAAAACTTTAACACACTTTTTTGTAATCTCAATGAATTAATGAAATATTGAACATTTCAAAATTTCAAGTTTCAAACAATCAAGTAATGTAAATAACCTTCAAGGTTCAAATTAATAAAAAGGCTTCAAGAAAGATAAGATAAAGGTTAATAATGGAGTTATAATCAACGAAAATGGCTAAGGCTCAAAATTAGTTACTCCTAAGAGATAAAATATGGTAGGGTAATTATAAAAAAATAGGCTAAATAAATATTGAATATAAGTGCCTTTATCACTTCGATGCTTTTAATTTAGAAATGTGGTCTCAATATGTATAATAAAAGTAAGTTCCAGAATTATTCAACTATGCACGAGAACACACATGAAAGAAATAAAAGAGCTTAAATATTGATGCATTTTCTCTTTGGCTCAAAAGCTTATAAAAATTTTTGTGTATATAAATAATATGCAATTTTCATTTAAATTAACTATCTCAATGACTACTAAAAATATGACCTATAAAAACAAGTTTATTCTATCTTTCAACCTTTCGCATACCAATTCAAGTCAATAATTAATAACAATTTCAAGTATTTCTGGACACATTTCAACTAACTCAGGATATCAGTTAATAATATTTAATAACAAAGATTATAAAAAGCTTAATAAAATTATAATCTCCTTCCCCACACTTAAAATTATACGTTGTCCTCAGTGTACATAATATAAGCAAAATAAATAAAAAGGAAGAAAGGATAAGAAATTTGGTACTTAACTGAGTAATAAAAATTTTAGAATTCTAATTTCGATGAGGGATACATATGATATTAGATACAATCATCCTTGTAAAATATAAATAAAAACAAAAAATGAAATATGGAAATAACGATGACATAAAATTACATTAATTTAATGTTTAGATAAAAGAAGATAATAAAAGAAAGAAAATAAGAAAAATAAAAATAATAAGAAAAAGAAAAGAAAGACCACACTATAGCATCCCCTAATCATGTGGTGACTCTGGCATATCCATTGATGCAAGGTCCTCAATTTGCATGTCCTCAAAATGTGGAGGAGTTGATGATGATGTACCTACTTTAAATGATGGAGGTTGAAAAGTTAAGCCTTGATGGCTTACCATCTGTAACAGTAGATCTCTCATCCATCTAACAGAGATCTCAAGTTGGCCTATCCACTCCATAATCTCTGCCTATTATACACGGATAGTTCGTTGGGTATCCATGAGTTGCTCCACACGTTTCTCCAATTCAGCTATCTTTAATTGGTCCTGGTGTGACGTCTGCATTCTGGCTGCTTCCATACTATCCTCCCCCTGTGTAAATCCTCCCATTTGGGATGGTAGTGAATGCAGTAGTGGTAGCTACTCCGATATGTGTGGCTTCTTTCTAGCTCCTCCTAATGCTACTAGCTTGTCAGGGACCTTAATGAGTCAATAAATGTTACTTGTAGCTCCTTACCGTCTACTCACCATACATATGTGCTTCATTACATCTAGGTTTAGTGTTGTCATGGTGCCAACCAGTTGCATCGCTTATAATCTATTGAAGATCCCTATCCTCCGTTCAAGTTTAGTCATATAAAGCCTTACATAAATCATGTTGACCTTCCCCTCCTCGCTCTAACAATGGATAAATTAGGCTAATGCATGCTCCAGGTAGATTGGCGTCCTCTCACTTATGCTCCGAAGACAAAACACATCTAGATTGTTGACTATGCTATGACTATTACCTCATATGCTCAGTGTATGGCTCAGTACTCTATGAATATATCTGAGCATTGGGTGTTATGGAGATGATGCCTTAGATTTGCTCAAGTTGTAGTCACTATCATCATTGACTGTACACCAAAATTGTCGAGAAAAATACCCCATACAAAATGTCTATCTGTAGAACTAGGTAAGCTTATGGCCCACAAACTCTTGATTGTATAACCCCATAGTGATGGAGAATTTTGAATAGCTCATTTGGACAATCTCCCTTAATTGTTGGAACTGATTGGTGTTCGATTCTTCATAATTGTGTCGTCCTTTTTCCACAAAGAATATATAGAGCACCTCGAGTGTTAATTCCCAATAAGAGGGTTCCACAATCTCAAAAATTTGAGACTAGGCTCCAACATCAATAAGGTCCCCAAGATGTGGACCAAATCGACAAATCCTAGTGCCTCCCAATCAATGTTGCGACCCATTACAAACATCTTGTCCTTAAGCCACTGATACTACTCCTCATGTGTCGCGGTATTGAATAGATTTTAGGACACTCTGGTAGCTGCATTGAGCGAGCTCCCCTTGGGTCTCTAGAGGACCCTTCTCTTCGTTGCCACTTTCTTGGTACTTCCTTTATGCATCGTGGTCTTGTCATTGTGCCTAAACCTTTACATAAATGTGAGAAAATTGCTTGTAAATTATGAAACTACCCTGTCTTATGCTCACAAATTTGTCAATCATGAATTAGACTAAAAAATGAAAGTTAAACATGTAGCAAAATCACAAAGAAATAATCTATCACACCTAAATAAATAAATAAACATTAAATAAGTGGAAAATTAATTAATAATCCAATTAATCGCAAAATTTAAATTAAAAATATTGCAATTAACAAATAAAACTAAGATAATTATCAAATTACGAATTTAACCCTAAAATTGAAATTAGAAATCCTAATATAACAGTTACATAAAATAAGTAAAATTTAAGCATTGAATTCAAGAAAAAATCAAAATTAAAATGAAATTAAACAAGAACAACTTCAAATAATCATAAAAACAACTAATTAATCCTAATTTCATGCAAAATCGTCACAATTTAACAATTAGCGAGAATCACATAAAATTGCAATCCCAATTAAAATTTCATCCATATTTCATGCAGTTTATCAAATTGAATCAATAAATCAAATGGGTAAGGAAGAAATTCAACTATTAAATCACAAGTAACCACAAAATCATGCAAAATTTCATAAAATCCCAAAATCCTAATCCTAGCACTTTTGGGTTAAAAAAGGCCTAAAAAATGCAAAACACCCAATTATTCATGCATAAACAAGTGAAATTAATAAGAATACTTATTTGGATGTCGCTATTTTGTAAGAAAAACTCAAGAAGTTGGACAAGAGAATGAGACGACAACAACGGGTGAGAGAGAGAAAGTGAGAAAAATGAAGCATTAGGGAAATTTTAAGGGTTGTCAAGGACTTACAAAGTCTACTACACAACTATGTAGCTAACCATGTAAGTCACTGACTTGCAACTTTTTGCTAGCTTACATAGGTGTGTATCTAACCATGTAAGTATATATGAGCGTGTATCTCTCTGTAAATGTGTGCAACATGAAAAATAATTAAATAAACTTAAAAAATTTTCACTCAAAGTTATGAACCTTTGATATGTATACCCTAACATAATAATTATGCACAATTTCATTAGGATGGTCAATGTCCTAACGTAAAACACATTAAAACTCAATCAAAACCAATTATAACATCAAAATAAAAGTAAAATGAAATAGAAATTAGAATAAAACCTAAACTAATTCATGGGTTGCCTCCTATGTAGTGCTTGTTTAATGTTGTTAGCTCGACATACCTTTCATGCTCATAGTGGCTTATAAAGATAGGTTTTATAGTCTTACCATAGGTTCCATAACCTCTAATAACCTACTTGTTGTTACTGCTTACTGCATTTGTCTTTCAGTTTATTTCCCTGAACTTGCATAAACATTGGTGCTCCTTTAAAGGTAAAGTCCTACAAAATATCTGAATGAATATCATTATAAGATTCATTTAACTTTAATGACATCAATTTGTTCAAGAGCAGGATTCATGACATTAGATACTTTAACTCTTCATCCCCCAGTCTATATTTTGACTTGCCTTCATCAATAACTTTTATTGACTTAACAGTCACCAAAAATGGTTAACCAAGGACTAGAAGCACTTCTACGTCTTCTTCTATGTCAAGAAACACAAAATCAACTGGGAAGACAAACTTATCAACCTTAATATGAACATCTTTTATAAGTCTCGTTGGATATTATATCGATCTATCTGCTAATTGCACACTTATCCTAGTAGGTTTATGATCACCTATTCCTAGTTTCTCAAACAATGAATAAAGCATCATATTAATTCCAGCCCTTAGGTTGGCTAAAACTTTATATATTTTTAAACTACCAATTTCATAAGGGATGGTAAAACTCCCTAGATATGTAGGCTTCTCTAATAGTTTTCTTTTCATAACTTTTGAGCTTATTATGTGCAGCGTAGCAATCTCAAACTCCTCCAGGTTTTCCTTATTCAATAATGACTCCTTCAAAAGTTCCATATGCTTCAACATCTACATAAGAGCTTTAACAAGAGGTAAGTTAGTCTAGATGATTGGTGTTTAATTGATTATGAATTTATTCTATAGCACTTAGTGGTTATTACTATAAAATTGCTTAAGATACTCACTTTGACTCACATGTGATTTTAGACACAATTTGGAAGCAAAGATGTTAAAGGAAGCCAAAAGCATAATATTCGGGTCATTTTTCAGAGATTAATTTTCATTTGTCTTTATGGAGCAAGAAGAAAAAAATTAAAAGACAAGAAGAAGACAAGAAAAATGAAAACACGTACAAGAAAAATCAAAGTTGCTCATGGAAAAGGAGTAGAAAATATGTGCATGCCATTCATATTTTAACGTGAATGAGTAATGGCTGGATGATGGAAGGCAACATAGCAAGAAGAAACCAAGCAATGTGTACGTTGCATGCAGTAGCTCAAAACATGAAGGAGCTAAATGGAAAGGAAGCAAGAAGAAAACGCCAGCAGGTGGACAAGAAACTTTGGAGCAAAATGACAACAGATGGCAAGCAAGGGGCAACTAGAAGCATAGGCCAAAAATGCACAGCTAAGAAAAGAAACAACGACATAGGTAGCAACAAGGAGTAGTAAAACACAAACAACATTTGCGTTTAACATAGATGTACAACCCATTCACAAAATGTAGATGTATGAAAGTAGGGAAAAAGGAGGGCTTTAGTGTAGGTTTTAAAAAAGAACAAAGGAGGTGTTGTGTCTTGATGGTGTTTCTGGAACAAGAATAAGAGTAGAGAGCGTGAATCTTCACTTTTTTTTAGAAGCCTTCGGCTGGGACATTCTTTAGGGGTTGACCCAAATTTCTCTTCAGGAGCTTTCGGAGAGCATAAAGAGAAGGGAAAAAGCTCTTAACCATGAGAGACCCATAGAGGGGTAGCTTCCTGACACTAGTTTGGAGGTGATATTGACACCGATAACCCAGTTACGCACTCCTTCACTATTTTTGTTATTTCTTTATCTCTTTAGAAATTGTTTATGTTATCCAATGTGTATGGATCTGTGTATTATGAAAAGATGATTTTAATGTGTTCATTTGATCGTTTATTTACAAACCATCGCTAGAATTTCAAATATAAATATGTAATTGTTATATTTGAAATTCATATATAGCGATTCATAATTCGTAATCATTAGGGATAACATAACCTAGGTTAAATGATGCACCATATGTCATTGTTGCCTTGATTAATCGATTTTTCTAATTCGTAATGATACTGCCTAATTAAATCTAGATATTGTATCCTAGATTATTTGGTAATTAGGTTTAACTAACGATCGTATCTTGATTAAACACAACCTAAAAGAAAAACTCAGGTTAATTATTAACCCATGATTAATAGTTTCTAGGAGAGGGTTGAGAACAACAAATCATTAAAATATGTTTAATTAAGATGTAGGTCGAGATTGAACCAAAGAACCAAATCCCTACTTAATTCCATGCTTTTATCATTTTTTACATGTTTCTTTAAATTGCTTTTGTTAGTTTGTTTAGCTTTATTTTATTTTATTATTTTTAAAACCAAAACCCCCCGAAACCTAAATACTAATCAATTTCTTTTAAAAAGATAATCGAACACTCTTTGTGAGATCGACTTAGACTCACCACTGCTACAATAGTAGGTATAGTTTATTGTGATTAGCGTTACAACACGCTACCACTACAGTTGCTTAAATATCTCAACGAGCTTACCAAACTGTGCATCCATTTGATTTTTCTTCAATTTTGTAAGATAAGGGATGATAGGTCAATATTCCTTAATTTTTATAGTCTGGCCTTCACCTTTAGCTTTGGATTGACTCTTAGCAGTCTCCTTCTTCTCTTCTCCTACTCCTTTTAGAACCTTCGTTCCATTTTTTAGGGTGATTGCCATTATTCTTTAGGACTTTTTTTTATATTACTAGGAAAATTCCCATGTGGTCTTTCAGAAACTAGTTTGGTGATTTGTCTTATATGAAGTTCCAAGTCACATATAGAAGCCTCTGCTCATTGATGTTTTGCGTCAGAATCTTAAGCACATTTTAACATCATCTCCTCTAGAGTAGGCTTCTTAGGTTAAGGTGCTTATTGTTGAAATCCCATTGGAGTGTTGTTCTTTACTTGGCCTTAATTTCCCCAAAAAAAGTTAAGGTGACTCCTCTATCCCAGATTTTAAGTGCTACTGTATGGATTGTTTTAGGGTATAATAGTAGTCCCCAGATGATCCACATACTTAGGCTGTACTGCTTGAAATTTTTTACCTGAATTTTCGAGCCTATACACCTTAGACTACATAGCTTCACTTGGTAGATTCATTGTTAATCTATCAATTTTTCTACTCAATGCTTCCACATGGTTTGCAAACTGTGCTACTATGTCCACTTCATCCACTTCCCCTGGCTTATTGATTCTTACTCTAAAAGCGCAACACTGATAATTATTCATCGTCATATCCTCAATAAGGTTGTGGGTTGTTTATGATATCTTGTTATTGAGAGTACCCTTAATCACTACATCAATTGATTGCCTTATGTTTTGAGCTAACCCATTATAAAAAGTTTGGATCTGCATCTAAAATGGTAAACCATAACGTGGGAATCTTCTCAACATCTCTTTAAACCTCTCTTATATATCATATAATGATTCAGAATCAGCTTGGGAGTAGGAGGAGATATCATTCCTTAATTTTGTAGCCTTATTTGGTGGAAAGTACTTCAATAAGAATTTCTCTGCCACTTGATCCCACATAGTAAGTAATGATCTAGGCATTGAGTTCAGCCATTTCTTAGCCTTTTCTCTTAAAGAAAACAGGAATAATCATAGTTCTATCATATCATCATTCGCTCCATTTATCTTAAATGTGTCACAAATTTTCAGAAAATTTGAGATATGTGTGTTTGGGTCTTCATCTTGTAGTCCATCAAATTGGACAGACTACTGCACCATCTAAATGTACTCAATTTGATCTCAAAATTATTGGCATTTACAATCAGTTTAACAATATTGGACTCCACTTCAGTTAAGTTTGGTCTAGCATAATCAAACATTATCCTCAGTTGGTATACCATTATTCTTGATTCTTCAGTACCAACTTGACCTTCTAAGTCCTCTATCTAATGATCTAGCTCGAACTCTCAATTGTATTTTACGAAGATTTCTACGAGTTGTTCTCTCAATTTCTATATTTTTATCTACTAGGCTTGTTGGATTACTTCGGGTCATAAATTGATCAAGAATCAAAATCTATGAAAAAAGAAAACTAACAAGTCAATCAAATAAAATAAATTAAAAATAAAAATAAAATCGAATAAAGTAAAATGGCTAGATTAATAAAAGCTAAGCTTTTTTTAATATTACTAATCCCCAGCAACGGTGTAAAAAACATGATTGATGCTTTCTATGTTTATAAGAAATTATCAATGTTAAAAATTACAAGTGCACGACGTAGTTATAGCTAGCATAAGAAAGTGTGGACCGATCCCATGAGGATTGTAAGTACTAGTAATTACCGTTTTTATTATCTAACCGTTGATTCAGATTGTGGGTTTAATTAAAAATTAAACTAAACAAATAAACTAAGATTTAAATAATAATGAATGCAAAACAAGGGGAATATTAAGAAAAGTCAATATCAAATAATAATGTCTAGGTAATGAATCCTCCTAAGAATCCTTAAATATTAATCCTTTATCATGGTATTATATTATTGATTATTAGACTGTAGAAATTTTTATCTTATGTTGATATCTTTGTCAAGACTACTAACAACTAATTCATAAGTTGATTAATAAAAATCTTTCTAGTTAAAACCCCTAGGATTGCATTATCGATTTATGAATTTCATTATTATATCTAACCCTAATCTAGATGATTTATGTTAGCTTATTTCTAAGTTTGTATACAACTCCTTCTAATTATGGTAAACCTGTTTGTACAAAAGGATTTCTCAATTTCAATTATATCATGAACTAATATTCTAGATATACTAGAACAAGAATAAAACACATAATTAAATCGTAATAAATCAATCAATAAAATTTCATTAAATAAAAGACCAAATAACATTTTTATCACAACATAAGGTTCATCACACCTAGGCACATAAATTTTTTTGTCTCCTACTCATATAAAACAAAACCAACGATAAACATGCAAAAGAACTAATAGAAAATAAATAAATCATAATTCTAATTCTCCCTTTTTTTTAATGGATCTTCTTGCAAAACTGGATTGGATGTTGTTATCTCTTGGATCTTGACATATTCTTCATGTTTTTCTTGTCCTCTGATTAGAATTATCGCTCTATGTTCTTTATGACTTAAAACTCTCTAAAACTCAGCTCCTCCTATTTTGCCTTTACTCACATCCTTTTGTAGTAAAAACTAAGATTTTTGGGATATACAAGGTTAATATACACAAGAGTGTGAGTGATCGTGTATCTCCAAAAATATCTAAATTCATGATTTTACATGGACACAGAGACTTACATAGACAACATACACATTTGTGTATATCAATATACACTAGCGTGTAACTTTGCTTGACCAAAAACAATGTTGTTCAAATCTCACAGGTTTGCAGAGAGTTAGACAGTCATTGTACACGGGCATGTAGGTCTAAGTTGCTTCAAATCTCCGTTCTATGCCAAGATTTCATCTGAATTCTTCTTCTTTTGGTCTAAAAAGGCAGTTATTACCTACAAATTCACTTAAAGCTAATTATGTACCAAAAATGCTATAAAACTATTAAATAATAATAAAAATACATTAAATATTGGTTTATAATTATAGTTAAATAATCATTTATCAATTTTCAATTATTGATTATTGCAAGCTATTAAGGAGCTTCTTCCAAAGATGGAACACATGTTTTGTGCTATTTTTCAAAGAGGGAAGAGTGTATAGAGTTTTGAAGATGTCTAAATTGTTTTGAGTTATTGTTAAGAGTACCAATGAACCTGAAATGAAAATAAGTTACAAAAGTTGAAGGACAAGTCACAAAATGCATGTAAGAACTTCTTAGAAGTACCTTTAGAAAGATGTAAGGAATTCCTAAAAATTGAAGTCAAATGTAAAAATATTGAAAATAATCTATTTAATGAAAACATTAGAGGATCTACAAATAAGGAAATTATTTCTATGTTTAAAGAAATTAAAACATATTCTATGAAGAGGTTGCAAGTAAATATAAACATGGATAAAAAGTGAGCTAGTGACTTAGAATGGAGAATTAGGAAGAAACTAAAAGAAAATATGCATACTAGAGTATAGTATCTAGCTACTTAAAACAACAATGATAAGAATAAAGTCTATAAAGATTAGTCACCTGTATTATTAAGCTTAGGATCAGAAGTTGTAGTTACAGATTATGGGATGTTTCAAAAATCTCTTATTGCTATGCACATGGTGAAATTTACCATAGGAAAGACAAATTTAAAGAATATATGAGTAGAATTCAATGTCTAGATACCTGACCATTTATTGGACAAATACCAATAAAACCACCACTTGTGAAGATTTTTCTTAAGAATATTAAAGAAGAAGAGAGTGAGAGAACAATGTGAATTATAACCAATAGTATCTTATTGCCAAAACATGAGTAAATTTATGACTTGCAAATTATATTTTGAAATAGGAAATAATAGGGTAAAATAATATTTCAAGTCAGTTTCAAATACTATATAATTTACACCACCACCACATTATGTACATGTTAGACACTTAGTTGCTTATGATTTAAATTGATGTTATATTCATATTTTGATTTATATTATTGGATTTTCACTTTCAACTTATGATGCTTAGTCGGCACCAAGACTAAGTGAAGGGGATACATATATTAGTTCAAGTCAACTCTAAGATCCATTGAAGTTATCCAATGCATAGGCTATCAATTCATTTTAGCTTTAGGATTGCAATAATAAAAAAAAAGCTGCTGCACAAATAACTGGAAATTGTTTCTTTATATGTTATATTGTTACATCAACTTCTCTATGTATCCTAATATTATATGTTTTTCTAATATATGAAATTTACTAAAGTTTTAAATCCTAAATTTGAAATGTATAAGAGATCAAGAAAATAAATTAGCAATCAATCAAAATTTTATTACAAAAATTAAACTCTTAGCCTAAAGTTAATTTGAGGAAGACACTAGTGCCTATTTCTTAACCAAACAATATAACTTATAGACCTTAATAATATCGATTTCATTTAATAGGAGACCAATAATTAGACAAATATTATTTATTCAAATTCTATCATAGTCAACCTTAGTTATTAGTTAGTCCTATATAATTCTAATATATGAAGAAAAAAATATTTAAGCAAAGGGCCATTGGAAAATTAGTTTCTTAGAGGACCAAGCTTAGGAACTAGGAGTGTTATATTAAAAATTGGTTCCATAGTGTGATTTAATTTTAGAACATACCATAAATTTAATGTTAAGTATTATTTTTAAAACAATTTGTATAAAGTTTTCATTATAGCTTGTGTTAGAACTTGTGCTAACTATTTTTGGATAGTAACATGTGTTAATAATTTAATTTATAATGTAAAATTGTCTACTTGAATTGAAATTGTTCAAGTTGATGCATACCATTAATATATGTAGAATGCTCAATGCCTGTCATTAAAATGACTAATTTGATCTATGTATGGTTCTATGATATTTCTTTAGATTACATATGTAGAATATGAATAATCAAGTTGTTTGGTCAATAATTAATTTGAATATTGAAAAGTGTAAGAATTTGAGTAGATATTGCAATGTGATGGGAGTCCCACACTTAACATATATCGAGACCATATTATTTATCCCCTCTCATAAAAAAATATTTAACTCAATAATATGTATGTTAGGTTTTCATATAGACAAGATGAATATGTTGAACCTCAATAACACATAAGAGGTGAGTGAATTATGTGTATTAACTTTTATCCTATTTAAAAACTAACAAATAAATTGTTTATTCAAATGAATGATCATGAAAATTCATATATGGTAATCATAAAGTAATTACATTAATAATAAAAGAGAGTAAGGAAAGAGAGATAAAAAATTGATTTATAATAGTTCAACTAAATAATCCTTAGTCTATGTCCATTTCTTAAAGTTCAACTGGAATTGCATATCTTCTTACTTCAATGGATAAAGAAAAACCTTCCATACAACATCTGCTTTTCACAATGAAGAGTAACCCTTTACAAATCTTGTTAAAAGTCAAGAGGAACCCTCACAATATGTATCTATAGCAATTTCACCAATTGCAATAATTACACAATATATAACTCATAACAGTAGCATTAATCTATCATTTTGGCACATTAGTTGACCAATATGGTCATAAACTCATGGTACATGTTATCAAAAGATATTGATTGAGTATATTGTTGGAATGGTTGGCTAGTTTATATAAAACTCTAACGCTAGTCACTTAAATCCCCATATTGGTAGATCAAATATCCTGAAATAAGTTTTCAAAATTATTTCAATTCTTTCAAAGATCAAAGAACCCTCCTTTGGCAAAAACATTTTTAAAAACTTATTCCCAAAATTTTCAAAAGTATTTTGATTCATCAAGAGGATTTTTTGAAAATCTTCTCAAATGTTCTCTTGACTATGATAAAGTGTATGTAATGTTCCCTAAGTAAAAAAGAACATGCAATGATTAAGTCCCTAGATATTGAAATGAAAAAGATAATGTTACAAAAGGAATTATAATAATTTGCTTGTATCTTGATATATTTGATTCCTCTTTATTCTTGATTTTTTAGTTGAATTCCTTTAAAACTCTCCTAAGTTGCATATATGCTTCACTTTGCTCATTTTCTTTATCCTTTGATTGCTCAATTATGTCAATTATATTAAACTTGATATTTTACATATTAACTTACTAATATCACCAAGGATAAAAACAAGTAGTATAATGTCTTATTATTATTGAAATCATAAGTTGGAACATCACTTGGTTAAACAATCTTCCATTTTTAAATGAATTTTTTTGATATTATGAAAAATAAAATATATTTAGTAAGCTCCTCTTATATTAAAGTAATATGTAATACATGTTCCCCTTTAATTTATTCATCATAAATGATCAAGTTTCGATATCACATTCTTTTCCCCTTCTGTCAAAATTAAAGAAGATATATAATTTATAAATTTATAAGCATCAAAAGAGAAAAAATAATTAACTTTCGTCTCCCCCTTTTCAAAACCTCTCCACATGGCCAAAAAGTACATACAATGTACTTTTCAATAAATAAGCAAATTTCAAATAGCTCATGTACCAATTTAAAGGTCAATATATATTTCTCCCTAAATATAAATGTAACAATACTTCCTACCCCTAAAAATATATGACAAGTCAATATGCCTAAATTTATCATTATGAAAGTAAGTGTATACCTTTATTTTCTTTCTCACTTGGTTTAATAATTGGTATTTTGTTACCAACTTCCTTATTTGGCTTATGTAAGGGCTCTTGGTGAATTTTCTTTTGAAATCAATTATTAGAGATATAATTTTTATTTTTTATTTGAAGATTTGTAGTCTTTTTTTTAAGCTAGTATTATGTTATTTTAATTTTTTATTACTTTATTCAAAGTTTTTTTTCATCTTTTATGTTTATTTGACTTTTTCATAATGTCTTCATGTCACATTTACATGTGAGTCTATCGGAAATAACCTCTCTACTTAGGTGGGAATAAAGCTATGTACTATTAAGCCTCCTTAGACCCCGAATTGATGTGAGATTCAACTGAGTGCTGATGATGATGATGATGATTTGATATTAAGGCAGGTCATACCAATTATTGATATTCATTTGACACCATTTGATATTGACTTACAAGAAAAATAAATCAATATTTTCTTGATACCCATATAAATTTAAGTCGTTAGAGCCATTAGGCTTGGTAATTAAGCTCAAGTTTGATCCGGTCCAGCTCGAAGTCAACAAGTTTGTCCTAGTTTGGCTAGGCTTTGGAAAGGGCTCAAACTTTTTTAAGAAAAATTTTAGGTTTTGAGCTAAGTTTTAGTTTGAGTTGCCTAGCTCCAAGCCAAAAATTTTTAGGAAAAATAATGATGTTTTCTAAATTTTAAATTAAAAAATAATCGAGTCAACTCAAGCTCAAGTCATGCACCTCGAGTCTGATTAGGCTTCAGGCCTACCTGACGCATCGCTACTTAAAAGTTAATTCTTATATCATTTTTATCTCTATAGGTATGTTGCTCACTACAAAAATAACATTTCAAATAATAGAAATTGAAATTGCTATTGACATGGGACAAATATCTAAAAGAGTATAGCTTACAGGCATTTTTAAGTTTTGGTGGGTGATATGGGTAATATAATTCTCTCTTTTGGATGTGTGAGAGATTAGAAGTTCTCCTTATATGATGAAAAGGCCTTACTTATGAATTGCAGAATAATATGCTTGTTTGATAGAAATATGACCTATATTGAATGAGAACAATATCATGTCTTTATTTTTATAATAGAACCTATAATGATTGTAAGCTTGTTTCATACTATTTTCATGATAAAGAGACCTTTATGAATGAGAAGAATGTCACATATTCTTTTGGGATGCCATGAATGAGAAGAATGTTGCATATTCTTTTGGGATGTCATTGCATTACATCTGTTTTTGCTTTTAATGTTATACCTTTTAAGTTTAGAATATGACATATGCATGAATACAAAGAATTTTCATTTTTCTTAGGACCTAAAAAAATAGATAAGTGTATGATTTTTGTACATATTTAGGAGATCAATGTGCTCATATAATAATTTAGGAATAAGTTCATCATGTAAATACTTTCCCCTTATGAAATTTGTGTTGGCATTGGATGATGCAATTTCATAAGAAAATCAATTATATGCATATAATTATAGATCTTTTAGGTTCTAGGCATACTATTAAATTTTTCACTACACATACTGGACTTTTAACAAGGACTTTTTGAGGTTATTGTTCTCCTTCTTTAATTTCTCATTTTCATTCAACAAATCATGATCAATTTTTTTATAAACAACTACACACTTAGAATCTATCATGTCATATGTATCACATTTTAATTTCTTATTCTCAATTAAGTATCTAAAAGTTGACCCTATTTATACTTAAAGATAATGAGTATGTATCTAATGAAAGATAATTTCTTTGTTCTCAAAGTCATTATTCTAGGCATCCAAGTTCTTCATAAGAAAAACCATCATCATTATCACACAATCATTATCATTAAGGGAATTTGAGCTAGATGATACCTAATTATTATTTATCATAAACATATGTGATCCATCATATTATTCAATTATTTGGTTTTAGAGTCACCTATATCATCCCATACGATCTTTATTGCTATGTTTTTCCTTTGATTTTTCTTCTTTCTACTCTATTCTTGATTATCAAGCTCATCAAGAGTAATATTAATATTATTAACATCAATATCATTATCAAAATCGTTAACATATGTAAGAGTAAATGCGCTCCAAATTTTCATGAGCATTTGAAAGTATTAAAACTTTAGATAATGCATTTCTATGTAATAAGAAAAATAAAAAATGTGTATTGTTGTCATTCCTACCTTATTCATTATTTTCTAAAATCTCCCATTACTTAAAATCTTTTGCTATTAGAAAGACTATCATCCTAGTTCTATAAACAAGTAATCATTTCCATTGAATAATGGATCAATATTAATAACTTGGTCCTCTTGGCTAAAAAAAGTGATGAAAGTTATGCTATAATAGTATTACTCAAATTTCGTTAGAAGTGTATATGTAATGAATGAGACTTGCTTTGATACTAATTATTGGCCATACGATGTCATACAAGAGGGGATGAATTATGTGTGTTTACCTTTTTACTTTATTTGAAAACTAAAGAATGAATTGTCTATTCTAATGATAATTTTGACGAATTCATATACGATAATCATAAAGCAATTACATAGTAACTAAAGAGAATAAAGTGAGACAAAATCAACTATATATTCATGTACATTTAGGCATAGTATACCATAATCAAGAGAAATTTTGAGAAGGTTCTAAAAATTAAAAAAAAATAAAGAGCTGTTGAAATTATTTTAAATCAAGTTTTTGTTAAAATTCTTTGATATTTTAAAGAACTTAAGAAATTTTGAAAGAACTTTTTCAAGAAGTTTGGTAGATCAATAGGGACTTTAGACAACTAATGTTAGGTTATGGATAGAGTGATTGAGTAGGATGATAGCATAGTCGCCAATGTCTTTTGATAATATGTAACCTATTGGTCAACCAGTGCTACCCTTATTAGTCATTGTAATCATTAGCTTTTGTTTTTTAATAACTATTCAATTTTGTTTCTAATAACTATTTTTATCATTGCATGTAATATAGTACACATGAGTTTTAGGAATAATCTTGGGTGTATTAAAGAGCTTATAAGAGTCTTGAGAGGCCAGCGAGTGCATGTGTCTATGACATAACACATAGTGCAAATCTTCTTCTGAGATTTAAACATGTTATAGCAACTTGTCACAACACCAACACTGCACTTCGTACATAATCTTCATCCCCATCTCCAATAAGTATTCTCATTAAACTTGTAGACAACAAAAGCAAACACCATACTTAAAACAGAAGTAGAATTATCATCGTGATACATCCATACATGTGTGCAATGGACTATATGCATAACCAGGTAAAGCGTTAGCATCATTCATGGAGGGGTGACATGTCTATAACATACTTGCCAATTCATCAGTAGGCAATTCTGTTACTGCAGTTAAACTGCATATAATATCCAACATGCCGTTTTTGGCGAATAATCTTTCATTTCACATATGTAAACTTGTTTGTTGACATCGCCATAATTGCTTATTCTCCCTTACCAAAACTGGATTGCTAAATTTACAATGACAGTTGATATGGTGTGTTCTTCCACTGGAAAACGTTAAACCCCGCTACACGTTTATGGTGTATTCATATGAATTACCTATATTCAGTTCAATGCTGCAAATCTAATTGCTTAAACAGCATCGGTACAGCAACACACACAAAAATATAAATAGCCAAAGTCGCCTTTCTGTACAACCATCCACTGCCTTCACCCTCTTGAATTCTGACCTACAACTGTGACAATGATTTCCCTCATTACTGCAAAAATGATAAAACAGTAATTGTTTTGTGGACATCATTGGTGTGAAGATAACAATAATGAGTGAAATTGACATTCACATCACTATCTTTCCTGGATGTAGCTTATTAAGGCTGTCTGTGCACACCCCGGATCAACTTCAGTTCTGATGATGTTTTACCTGAACTGTAATCAAGCATATGCACCTTCAAGTTTCAATGGGAGTTCAGTGACAAGAATAGTGGAGAACTCAATACGCATAATAAGCAAACCATGCATTAAGTTGATCGTGCTAGAAGTCTACTGTTTAAACAAAATTCCTGATTCTTGAATATGAGATAATCTCAAAACCTACCATTCAAATCAGTCAGTAAATTGTATTTTCAAGGCAAAAATAATGTATGAGGCGCTCTTTATCATAACTACAAGGTAGCAGCCACTGAACACTACTGTCAATTTTGCCCATGAAACAACTAAGAGTGTATTTCATTTAGATCTTTGGGAAAACGAAAAGCATCTATTACAATTTTAAATACTAGCTACGTCTGAGCTAGTTTAGGAAAACAAGAATTATTTAAATATGTAAGAAAAGCAAAGTCAGGAGATATTTAAAATCACAGAATTGTACCTTTGGTCCTGTCTGTTTCTTTTGGCGTTGAACCTTCTCCAAATAGGGACAGATCAATTCATCCAATTTCAACAACCAGACAGCTAGTGCAGATGACGTTTGAGGCATAGATGGAAAGCATGTGACTATCTCTTCCATAAAAGTCCTAGAACCTTCAGCCGTGATGCACTTACACAACCAATCCTCATTCAATGCAGCAACAAAATCAGCAACAACCTAATATGTATTAAAATTGATATCACAAGCCTTAGAAATGCTTACAAGACTGACTAATAGATTGAAATACATAACTAACATCAGATACAAAACCTGTAATAGTTCTGTCAAAGATGAAGTGCGGCGAAGCCGTTTAACCCACAACCTATGAGCTGAGATTCTCCAAGCACCCACCAAGCCATCCTCAGGCATAGCTGACTGAATTTAACAGAAGAAATCATGAGATGAATATCACATTGTAAATTTACGGTGTAATATGTTCATCCACTACTAGAAAAGAAAATCTGCATCAGCTCGATATGAGAGAATCAAAACATATATAAAAAGTAAAGCAAAGAAGACCCTTATTTCCTTTTGTTTTGCTGTCAATTACTTTTGACCAACCAAAAGATTATAATATTTGCAAATTGCTAGCATATAAACAATGGGTCAATATGCTCCCACAAGATGATTATCATATTTTGAAATATGCCAGAAGTCAAACTTCTAATGTGACTGGATGTCCTCAAAAGGGCATTCCAAAGGTGTCAAATAGACTCCTAGTCAATCTAACCGCTTATCATGATAGGATATAATCCTGTATCTCTTCCATAAATACTTGAATTGAAGCACAAGAATGTTCACGGAAGAGCACGAGATGTGCAATTCAAACAAGAGAACAGAGAACTGAACAAACCTCAATTGCATGAACTGCCGCTTTCAGTGACTGCAATTGTGATGATAGAATTTTATGCTTCAGGAACATTCCACTATCTCCTTTTGTCCTACAAGTCGCTGAATGGATAGTGTATCGCTCTTCAAGATCAAAGTCTAGCTCAAATGTCATATGGCAAATTCTGCAGTGCTTTTCATCTCTCCAGAACAAATCATGACAGGTTTCACATCGGGTAAGCGACTCAAAATAAGACTTTTTGCTATATCTAACAGCATTTAGATTACAGTAAAAAGAATTCCATATCCAAGCATCAAACTCTTGGAGATGGCTCCAATTCCGGTTTTCTAGGTCGCCATTCTTCCCTGCTTCAAGAACAATTGCACCACATTGGGGTAAAGAACTATTTGTTATCAAGCTCTGGTTTAGGCTGTTGTCTACATCAGACACTGGAGAAGAACTATCTTCTCTAACTATTTCCAATCCAGACTGGCTTGATAGAGTCAGGTTCCTGATTTCGGCATCATTTGAAATTACACGTGACATCTCTTTGCATAGGAAAAGTTCCCGCTTCTCCAGAGATTCAATAAGAAAAGCTTCCCGTTTTCCTCTGTCATCCAATACCGATAACAAGGAATGCAATGCCTGTAGTTTGAAAAAGCAAATGTAAGATCACAAAAAATAAGTTTCTATAATCCAAAACAAGTTAAAAATTAAACAGGGATTCAAATTACAAGGGGTTAGGAAAGTACCTCCTGGGTATCAATCACTTCCCAATGCCCATCTTCAGAAGATTCAAAATACACTCTCTTATGGCCAGGATCATGTGCGTCACATGGACCCAAGAATAGCCAATACCTATTGTACCTACGGTCAGACCCTAGAAAGATGGATTGCATAGGATGCAAATACACCTCAAAACCACTTTCATTTACATCTTTCTCTTTTCTAGGAAATTGGTCCTTTCCATCTAAAATTGACACAGAAGAATCAACTGGGAAGAATCCAGATGACCTCTGTATTTCTTTTGCATTGTTCATATGTCCAATGTAATCCCAGGATGGCCTAGGCAAATTATTCTGGTTTGAAGATGATCGCTTTATTTTAGCTCCGGAACCATAGTGATGTATGCGAGGGGCAGATTCTTCGGTGTTTCTTGATGGATCCTGACAATGATAACAAGAGGAGGAGAAAGGAAAAGGATCAAATATAAAATTATCAAAACCTTCATCTGGGGGATAAAATTGAAAATAAACATATAAATATGGAGGCAATGGAATAAATTGCATTGCATGATGCGCTAGGTGTAATGGTAAGTACAGTCCAGTCAAAATCCAAGCTATAGGGATAATCACAACAGAACACAATGCCACTATGCTTATCCTTGGAAAATGCAACACAGGAAAAAGAATAGCAAATTTAATCCATAGCTTATAACACTCAATGAATTAGATTTAAAATGAATTAATTCCAAACCTAGTTAGGGAAATCTAATTTATTGAACTGAACTAATCCCAGGTATCATATAATTAATTAAGGTGTAACCATATTCATGATAGGTGATTGATTTTCTTTTTATTTCATCGACCAACTACAGACAATACAACCAAACCACCAGAAGTCATGTAATAGCCCCTTTCAAACATCTGTTTCTTAGAAGAGATAAGCTTCAACACATCCAAAACCTAAACTCAAAACCATGATTTGTCACATTTCAGGATGTTCAAGCTCAGGATACATGTGTTACCTCTCTTCTAATGCTAGATCCAGCACTGAGAAGGTCAATCAAAGCCACCAAAGCATTCAACTTTTCTTCAATGTTCAAATCGGAATATTCGTCTTCCATAAGTCCCAACATCCACACCTCCCCTTGATGGCTCTCATCAATCTCATTGTAAACAATTAGTGAATTACTTTTACTTTCCTGATAATTATTTTGCTTTGATTTTCTTGGACTAGATGAATCATAATCAGAGTCACTGCTGTTACTTGTTCCATCATCATCAAAGTCATCATGGACACTTCCAGAGTCCATATCTGACTGATAACCACTGCTTGCTATAGAAGCATTGATGCGTAGACGATAAGTAGATGGTGATATTTTCTCAAATAAAGTAATATCACTTGAAAGAGTTGAGCATATAGATAGTTCTAGTCTGTCAGTTGTGCTGGCAAGATTCAACTCAGCAATCTTCAAAATAGATAATAAACATACATCAGTAAATCGATAAAAATCACCACTAGGTTGTAAAAGAATAATAGGAAGTAGGAACATTTCCATTCCGTTTGGATTCTCTCTTCAGCATTAGAAACTTACTTGAGAAGACTTTGCTAGGTCAGAAACTGCCATCCCCCTATTTCCTTGCTCTGACAGGAGTCTAAACAGTTCACCCTTCAAAGTTCTGGGACGGAGACCATACTTCAACATGAGGCTCATTTCCTATGAATTAAAATATGTTACATTGCTTCCACTGATCTTTTCCACAAGGATTCTTTAGAATTAGCAAGTTACAACTTTTAGATCATCATTTGTTGAATAAATCTAGAGAATTGAAAGAAGAAAATAAAATAAAGATACACTATTAACCTTGTTAATGCCTTCCCTACGAAGTGCACCTTGCTTTGAACCATAACCAGCTGCAACCAATATCTGACGGAGTATCTCTGACCATGTTAGAGGATTGACAGAATTTTTCCAGAACTCCACAATGGATTGTTGATTTTCAACCTATAAAAGGACAAATTAATAATCATAAAACTGCAAATTCCGGTGGCATGAAAACTAGGGTAAAAGTTGAAAAGCAAAACAAAAGAAACACCCGTTTCCACCTCAGCCCAACAAAAAGAAAAAGGTGCAGACGATGAACAATCCACAAAACGGAAGGAAATCAAGGAGCACTAAGTAATTCATTTCCACATAAAATACATCTGCATTCATGTGTGCACAGCATCTGATTCCAAACAAGTATGTACCAGTCATATACCAACACTAGGAAATCACCTGGGTGTAAATTTCAGAAAGTAAATACACAGTAGCTTTAGGCTTCAAATCAATAAGGTGGCATATTTCAATTATTTCCCAGTTTTCCAAACAGAAAAGGATGCATATGAACAAAAAACTAAGTTTTCTCAGATTCTAGAAAAAAAATCTCTACTTCCTCAACAGGAGAAGCCCTACTATCAAGAGTGGTCATTTTGCATCGTTCATTTTATGTACTCACCGAGTGGAGTAGTGCAAGAAATTTGCAAGATATGGTTGAATGAGGCAAGAATTCACTACTCATCTCTGTTTCCACATTGCAGATAAGAAATTTAAGAAGGGCCACATGAATTTTTCCAAGCAACAAAGAATCCTGAAATACATTTAAAGAAACATAAATCAACACAGACAGGTTTGAGTATAACTAACTGAAATAGATGCAAAAATATGAGCTAAATACAAGAAAAGTACACAATCCGATATGAGGAATATACCTTCTCATGGAATGCTTGAGCAAACTCATCAAGAGTGAAGGGACATATATCAATATTAACACAATATGTATAGAGAAAGTGGAATGCCTGGAAACAAGACATCACATTTAGTTAGCAGCATATTTAACCACAGAAAGATATAAAATCTGTACAAAGAGAAGATAAAAAATCAAATAACTTGCTACTAAAGCAAATTTAGGACCATACCGCAATGTTGAAATTGGCTACAACTCTACGGATGTGCCAAACATAAATCATGTGAGTACATTGAACAGCGAGTGTTCCAATGATTAATAGATGGATTCGTGTAGGAAAAATAGAAGAAATATCAACTAGTAACTAAAACTTACATAAACTAGGAAATGGGCAGTTGAGTGTTGTTAGGCTCCTAGAAATTCAGATTTCAGGTCTACATTTCAACTTGGGACACTAGAATTTCAGATTTGGATATAGCTGGATTTCTAGGGTTTGATTGATAAAAATTTAGGCTATAATTTTAGGATTTAATATAGCTTGAATTTTAGGTTTGATATGAGTAGAATTTAGGAGGTTACTAGAAATTCAGGTTAAAAGTTCTGGAATTTAATGAGTTAAACAAAAGTTCTGGAATTTAATGAGGTAAAGTAATAACGTAGGAAACTAGAGATCGCTCATAGGGTCTAATAATTACTCTTCAAAAAAGCATCACACCTTTAACTAAAAACTCTTTTAAGTTTATATAAAAAAATCCTTATTATTGAAGGGTTGAATATACATATATATAGAAACGTAGTTAGAATCCTTGTTCTAATAGTAAAGGGGTTCTTAATTAAAATAGCCAACACAAATTTGAGTCTTATTTTAATCAGAATTCTGTAAGTTTAAATTTTAAACAACTAAGATAACATGTCTAACTTACTACTACTAATCTTATTAAGAAGCCAAGCATAAACTAAAATTTAACCCTTCTTTTTATTGTCACCTCAACTCCCCTCTTCATCCCACCAAATTAAAGCATGCGAGTGATTAATTTACCCTCTTTTAATGCTTATATAAACTCTTAGTTCTTTTGCATCAATTGTTCCCACTTTGGCTGAAGTTGTCCTCAACGTAAAATGCAACAAATACTAATCATATAAGCTCATATTCAACTTTTGAAATTCAAATTCTAAAACCCGACTGCTGTTAAAAATTGATCTTCCTTTTCATTTGACAAGAAACTGTAAATATCCACCAAATCTTATGGCTACAATCAGTTTATCAAGAACATCCTCTATCTCCTCTTTAAGATGAGAAATGGCTAAAATGCTCAAAGCTATAGAAGGATATTATGTATCACCATGACCATGATAAATAGTTAAGTTTACAACTTTAAAAATAGGACAAATTCCATGTCATTTCGTAATTTCAAAACATAAGCCTCAGTAACTATCTTCTTAAGGATCCTATAAGGTGCAGCACCTGTGAAAAAGATTTTTGTATTTTCCTTTTTTAAAAAGCTCTGGACACCATCGCCATATCCCTTCCGTTAAATTTCAACAATTGACGATGTTGATTACCAATGTTATTAATAAGTCAAGTTACTGGTTGTCATCTTTCCTCATACCTCATCGTAGATATCCCTCGTGTTGTGCAAAACCTTTAGCTTCATCATTAACTGATGTTCCTTGGTTGAATTCTCGAGACTATCTTAAAAGGACTCTTACAAGTTGACCTATTTATAAAACTGTTGTATGCAAATTCTTCCATAGGAAGAATTAGGTCTCAATTATTCAGTGTCCTCGATCAAGCATCTTAACAAGTCCCCCAAGCTTCTACTCACTACCTCTATTTGTCCATTGATTTGTGGATAGAAAGAACTCGAAAACTAATTTTTCATAGAATTCTCCATAAATAACTCAAACTTCACATCACAATTAGAAATAATGTTTAAAGGTAATCCATAGAGATGTACAGTCTCTTTGAAGAATAGCTTAGCATGTGGACATCATCATAGCGTTTGACCATTGTATGTGCAAATAGTTTCATAACAAACCACATGGCTTCTATGCCATATAGGCATCAGGAACATATTGTTGTTTCATGCTATCATTACAAAATGTTGACTTTGCAAGAACACTCACAGCTTCTCCTTTACTCATATGTTGTGTGAATTTCAGGTCTTCATTCAAATCTAATTGTCCTTCATCAGTCGCTACAACGTAATCTTCATCAACCTAATTTCTTGTTTCCTCAACATCAATGGTATCATCAAGTTTTGAACCCAAAAGCTTTGAAACTGTTAAAACTTGTGAGTTAATCTTTTCAGTTTCCTGTTCTGTTATTTTAGCTTCTTGTCCTATTTTTTTCAACCTGTTGTCCTATCTTATCAGCCTACTGTTCTTGTATTTTGACTTGTTGTTCATGTGTTTCAGCCTATGGTTCATGTGTTTCAGTTAGCTGTTTAAGTGTTTCAACTTATTATTTAATTGTTTCAACTTTAGAGTTTGTCATAGAATCCATTTCCTTCTACTTGTGTTCATCTTTAACCCCACGATCATCTCCCACTGCCAAACTCTCCATGTCATCAAGTACTTGAATCAGTTTCACAACTCAAAAAAAAAAAAAAACTTTCTTTGAGGCAATGTCTGTTAAATTTGAGGAATCAAAAATCAACATTTGATTTTTAAAACAGATTTTCCCTTGCACTTCATGCCATTGATTAATATCAATCCCTTCATCTTGCTTATTAGCACATTGTCCATGGTTAGCATCAAGTAAGGGTTGTTGGTTTCCATGATTATTTCTTGTGGGACTTTTGAATCTTAGGGAACAAATTTCAAGGTTGTGTAACCTGTCCAAAAGTTGGAGAACACACTTTCTTATAGGAGTTGTTACATGAAAGTTGACTTCTAGAGAAATATGCCCTTCCGCTATGTGTCGCCATTGTGAATCAAAACTCCAGTACCAAATTGATGTAGGAAAAATAGAAGAAATATTAACTAGTAGCTAAAACTCACACAAACTAGGAAATATGGGTTACTGAATCAAAATTTCAAGTCTAAATTTCAACTTTCTTTTTGAGAAAAGAAAGTTAGATTTCAACTTGGGATGATAGAATTTTAGATATAGGAATAGCTGAATTTTTAAGATTTGATTGTTTATTTTAGTGTTTGGTATGGCTGGAACCTTAGGTTTAATATAGCCAAAATTTACGATTTTGGTTCCTGGAAATTCAAGTTAAAAATTCCAAAATTTAGTGAGGTAAAAAAGCAATAAAGGATAGGGAACTATGAATAACTCTTAGGATCTAAAAATCACTATTGGAAGAAAGCATCACCCCTTCCAATTGAAGCTCAAGTTTATAAAAAAAAAAAATTCAAGATCTCATTATTGAAAGGCTGAATAAACATATATAAAAAAAGTTTTTAAAACCCTTATACTAGTAGTAAAGGGATTCCTAACCAAAATATCTAAAACAAAATCAAACCCTATTCTAATAAGAAGTCTATAAATTTAAGTCCTAGATAATTAGAATAGCATATTTTCCACTAGGATAACATATCTTACTACTATTTCCTATCTAATAAGCAACCTAGCATAAACTAAATTTCAACCCTTGGTGTCTTTCTTATCAACATAACTCTCAATCTTCATGCCAACAAATTAAAGCTTTTGATTGACTAATTTGTGCTCTTTAATTTCTTTAATAAACTCCTGGTTGTTTTGCATCACAGAAATAACTCAAGGTTGTGATAAGATACCTCAGGCAATATATAAGTATCAGATGAGACAATCACAAGTACCATTTACCCAAGATGCATAAATGTTGAAAGGAAAAAGCACTAAAAAGTTATTCAGATTAATACACCTTAAAAAGTTTCTTGACACTCTCCAAGGAGGAATACCAAGGCTGCATTGTAAATGGTGGCTTCATCTTAACAACATCAGGAGGAAACTTGGGAAGTAAATCTGGGAAATTACAGTGAGAGAGGAACTTGAGTATTTACATTTACAATCAAATGTAAAAGGGTGGTAGATGCAGTCAGAAGTAAAAAAGAACAAAACAAACCTTTGCAAAGTAAACAACCATCCAATCCATTGGCAAAACAATGATCAGAACAACTCGTTGGATTTGGTCCAGCTTGCAACTCTCTCAGCTCCAATTCTTCATCATCTACTAACACTTCAAATTGCTTGAGGCGTTCCAGGAATAACACTCCTTCAAGAGCAAGTTCACATTTTTCCTTGCGGGGCTCCATTTGAATTGTCTCCCTTTTAGAACCCACCTATAAAAAACCAACAATCCATCTTCACAGCTCCAAATCTAAATTGCCTAATGCCATAAAATGCTTACCTCTCTACTTTTAACAAAAGGCTTCCTCACATTCGGTGCTCTTTTTCTCAACCTTGTCTGATAGGAAAAAAATGCAACTATGAACAAAATTTTTCAAGAAATCAATTGAAAAAAGGAAAATTGCATATATTTCCTAAAATGTACAAAAGAACAGCAAGCAAGTGCAATCATTCATCAAAAGAACTAGTATGTCTTAGGAAATTGAGATTATATGATTGACCATTAGAGGGATTGTTTGTCGTCGGTTTTTGCTCTGCCGGAATTTTTGTGAACCAGGAGTTGATACTGGGTGAGCGTCGTTTATTTGTCTATCAAAGAAGTTGATGTCAGTAGGTAAATCCCCACCATTAGGGTTTACAGCACGCCATACTGTCATCAAGCCTTTTCCTATACCATGTTTCTTCGTGGAAGCATTCTCAACGCAGTTCTGACAAACAATGACAACACAGTGACACCCATAAAATGACGTGCAAAAGCATACTCAAGAAAGAGGAAGGAGAGTTGTGGCCTAATGTTGAGAAAGGAATATTAGTGACATCATTTCACTAGTACCTGTCTTCTTTTCTTTGCTTTTTGGTTCTCTTGACAAGCAGAAATAGATTTTCCGGAATCTAATAGTAAAGGAGTATCAGTACACATTAAAGAAAAGATAAAAGATAACAAAAAAATGAAAAGAAGAATGTGATAGAAATTTTCAAACAAAAAATATAAGTAAATGTCAAATGTTAGTAAACTTCTTTTATTACTGAAAAAAGGAAGACCACTAATAAACAAAACAAAAGAAAATCTTCCATAATCTTCAAATTATGATCTCCTCTTAACATTGTAGTTATAATTCTCCAATAGTGATGTAAATATATGTATATTCAGATAGAACAGTTTTTGATAAGCAAAAGTCATAAATTTGAGACATTGATTTCATACCTTTACAAACGGGTGATGTCGTTGAGGGAAGTGTATCAAACTCCACACCGAGAGGAGGACCATCCTTGCGAAAAATCTTGCCCAATATGTAGCCTGGAGTCAAAAAATCCTGAAGAAGAATTTGGCTTTTTCTCTTCTTCATCTGCCCGTCCCTGAACTGTGTTAACTTGTCATACCTTGAGGATGAAGTGGTGTTAGACCGATCTGTATCACAAATTACGGCACACTGTTAGACTGATCTGTGTCACAAATTACGGCACACTGTTAGTTAACAATCTCTCTACCAGAAACTGAAAATGTATATCTTGTTTCATGATCTGTGAGTGTGTTGCTTGGGTAAGGATGTAAACCATCTCTACCTTTGTCTCTCCTCCTCTTCGAAACAAACCATCCACAAACCTGCTTGTATGTCAAACCCAAGATTGAAGCAAGACCTTGAATAGCATTATGCGACGGATACCTATGCTCTGCTTCAAATAACAATTCCAACTTAGAAAATTACATATTACACGAGTAAACCTCTCTCATTCAAAGCAAAAATAAAAAGTAGAAAATGGAAAATAGAAAATAGAAAATAGAAAACAAAATAATTTGATTGTCATTTAAGTAAACAAGCAACAACCTCAGTGAAGAAACTGAAATAAAAAAAATTCCAGCACAAAACAAAGTTTAAAATCACTAACCAAACAAGGTCAATAAAATCATAACTTACAAATACAGGGAGTGAAGACTCTACTGTTCATGAGAGAGTACATGATAAAATAAAATTCAAGAAAGACAAGAGTACAAAACCGGCGTAAAACTTCTCTAGGGCTTGAAGCTGAAGCGGCGATTTCCTCTTCAGCTCCATAGTCTCTCCACCTCTCTGTCACTCCCTCTAATTAATGCTTCAATCCACGGAGCAAAATCGCCATAGTCTGACAACAGCAAGCAACTCATTATCAAAATCCACTCCAGAACAGAACTAGCAAAATGAAAAGAAAAAAGAACACTGGAACATAAAAAAGAGAAAAAAAGAAAGAGAGACACAGAAGAGAGAGCAAGAGAAGGAGAAAATAAGAAAACATGATGTAGAAGAAGCCAGAATTCAATACACAGTTTTTACAGTGACCTACAACTCTCCTCCAATAGCCATTAGTTCTAAAGGAACAAGTGAAACTGATAATGAATTCAAAAACAGACTTAAAACACACAAGCAGAAGCAACAGACTGAAGTAGAGAGAGTGGCGAAAGGAAGGATAAGAGAATTACTTAGGAGGATAGTAAATGGAGAATGGAGAGGAGAAGATATAAGAGTGGTGAGATTCCAGAAAGAAGGTTTTGTTTTGTAGGGTTTTGGGTTTTATATATATATATAATATTCTAAAATTAAATTACAAATTAATACGTAATTTTATTTACATTTTGTGTGGAAATCGTTGTTTCGTATGAAATATAAACATATATATATGTATTCTAACGGCCCGACCGGTCTAACCCAACCCAAGCTCTCTCCCGCCACCGGCATCGGCCATCTGACGTTCGCTGATAAAAGAACAAGAATAATGGATGATCAACGTCCAACCCCTACACGCCCTTCTCTTAAAACCAAAACCCATTTCAACAATTTCCCTTCTTGGAAACACAAGTTGAGGGAAATTTGCTGCAAAAGGGTGCGCGAGGACCGTTCCCGCTTGCTCTGGAAACTCAGATTACCGGCTACTGCTAAATCTCTCGATGACCAGGTTCCCTTTTTCTTTATTCTTCTTTCCCCTCACTATTCGTTTCTTTCTTGTTGTGCATTGATAACTTTGTCAAGTTGTTTATTTTCTGTGCATGTTGTGCTGAATTGGGTCTTTCAATTGCTTTCCTAGTTTTTCAATGATTGGATGTTCATGGTCCTGCACTTCATACACTACACTGTTGTTATGAACTCTGCTGTTCTTCTATCTTCATTTTGGCCATGATGTCTCCACTCTATTTGTAATAAGGTTAAGGAAACATAAGGCTACTTTTGCTTTGGTTTAGAAGAACCTTAATAATCGTAGAAGGGTTTATGTCAATTTGAAGGACTCCCCTCCACCTTTTTCACTTGGTTATTTACCTCAACTTTTTCCTGGCTTTCAGGATTTTATCAAATCTGCTTTAAAGGACATAGTTTCTGAGGAACTGAAAAAGTTTGATGACTCATCTTTGAAAAGTTTTCCGAAAATAACTACTCCAAACCCTGAGCTCAAGGACATATTATGGGAGTATGACGGTCTTCATAATTCATACCAAGGTGAATGCGAAGAGATATTGCTGGAAATGCAGAAGATTTTCTATGATGATCTAACAGCAGAGCCAACTAGTAAAGGTAAGTAAGTATTGAGGTGGTGATAATTTTACAAGGCATAAAGGGATTTTAATAGGGAACTAACGTTAGCAGATTTAGACATGATGTCACATTTTACCTACCTTTGTTATCAGCGTGCCTGTCTCAGCGTAGCAACTATGTATTGGAGATTTTTCCTTCATGACTATAATTGGAATTCCTTCATTTAAAGTACGCAGATTTATTCCTTTGGTGACAAAAGAATGATGATTTCCAATTCCTCCCATCACTTTGATCCCGGTAAAATGATAAGCATATGGAGACACACACCCGTTCACTCACAAACACAATGAGATGATTACATGTGAATATAAAGCTAATCTGTACATGTTTTATTGCTAAGCTTTAGTATTGTGCCTGGTGTCTCTGTGCATTTGCATATAATGATTAAGAAAGTCATCCTTTTGAGCTTGAATGTCTAGATTCATGCAGGTCCCAAAAACTATACTGAAACTTGGGAAGACGAAGAAGATGAGTACTTGGCTCGTGCTGTTTTTGAGCACATGCATTTGAACAATGAGCAGGTAAAAGCTCCGGAAATGCGGAAGTTTTGTTAATTGAACTAAGTGGTAGTTAACTGCTTAAGATTTGGGATTACATATTTGTTTCTAAAATTATACTTTTGATATTGTTAATTCAAGTGTGACATCAAATATGCATCGATAGACACATATTAAAAGTTTAAAGAAGAGGAATAGATTTATGATTTTCTTTGTTTTTCTCATTCTTTGAAATTGATGCTCATCAGTTGATCCATCTATCTTTCCTTGTGATTCCATTGTTAACTAATTAAGAACTTTGATGTTGTATCAAGAATCGATTTACATATAAGGGTTTAACAGTGTTGTTACTACTATCTATTCAGCCTCGAACAAATGAAATTGGTAAACTTTCTGACATTGATTCTATGTACACAAGGCAATCTGGTGTCCCATCTGTAAGCAAGGAGAGCTGAAAGATGACCATAAGCTGATATATTGCACTCAATGTGAACTTCAACTCAGCAAAGGCGATGAGGTTCTGCTGCCCCAATGTTACTTTGTGTACTTTTGAATCATCAATATATTGGGGTTCATTTTATGACAATCTATCTCTTACCGTCTCATAATGCAATTGGCATAAAAAGCTGGTGGGACTTGATGTGTGCAAGTGATTTCAATTCATTTTCTTCTGCAAACTATGTTTCTTTCTTTCTTTTTTCGTCTCCCTGACTGACTTTCATAATGTTTATAGAAGATATGTGCTAAGAGTGAAGTCTTTTGATTTATGTCTTCACAATCCAATGCTGCTGCAATTCCGAATATATTATTTGGGTGGACAGTGGGTTTATATGACATCGCCTCTCTTAAGGGTGTGGTTTATGCAAATAAACATTGCTTTACCACCTCCGCTGTTTTTGTAGCGATTTGTTGGTTTCCAAGACCTTGTTGTATGTCCTGCTTTCTGTTTATAAGTATCTTACTCTGACTCCCAGGAAAGTGATGCCCTGGATGCATAGCTTTAAATATTGGTGTCTGTGGCTGCCTACTTGCTTTTTGCAGAATCAGACTTCATTTATATTGTATAATGATAAAATGCACCACCTGACCACTTACTGTGAACTGACTGTGCTTTTTTGTATTTTGGATCAGGTTAATTTGGATATTTTGAAGTCACGACTAGCCGAAGCCCATGCTGAGCATCTAGATCGGGGATGTAGATTGAAACCCGAATTTTGCATTAAAAATATGTTTGGTTTAACGGCATTATACATCTCCTGCCAAGGGTGTAACATACTTGAGGTTGTAATATAGTTTCAAGAATAGAGAACAGGGGAAAGAAAGTTGAAGATGTTTAGGGTTTTAGCATCTACTTATAGTTCCTCGAGATAGAATAACAAAGGGGGTTGAGTTAATGTTGTTTTTGTCGATTAAGTTTGTATTCATATGTTACTTCATGGTAATGTTTGCATATGTAGTGTTACCGGAGAACAAGGGTTGAGTTGAAAGAGCCAAGCTAGTTGCAAACAGCAATACGGGGAGCTTGATCACCTATTCCATATGCCCAATGCCTACCTTGTGCCATCTTTTGTTAATTTATAGTCACGCTTAGACGAGTCTGAAGTCTAATTCTTCTAAGTAAAATGATATCATTTAATTTATATTTTGAAAAAAATGTTGATTTATATTTTAAATTTTAAATTTTTATTTAAAAAAATTTATTAGGATCAGTCTATAGATTAACCCATTGTCATCCCTACATATTTGTCAACAGATATTATTTTTATCAATTTATAAATCAAAAGGAAAATTTTTATGTGAATTTAGTATTGAAAAAAAATATTCATAAAAGTATTGGTATCTGAATTGGTATCTAGGATAAGATATTGTTATTTTTAAGGTCATCAAAATCCTTTCTTTATCAAGTATCTGGATAGTGGATACTTAAGAGTGCCAAGTATTTCCATTTCCTTCTCCATTTTTACACAAACCTTAGCATATCCCACTCTTATCAAGCTAGTTGTTGTTCATTAAGATAAACAAGTTTGCCTATAGAGCTAATTAGGTAATTAAAATTATTAAATAACACTCAATAGGAACATTATGAAAATAAACTCATATAGGTGTGTTTTTTAGAAATCCTAGGTTTTCCTTTTAAGGAGGAATATAGGCTTTATATTTCAATACGAAAGGTCCTGATCCAAAGCATTCAACATTCTTGGGACATCATTAAACTTGAAGAGGAAATAGTCTTCTTTGTAATAAAAGTTTGCTCTAAACCCCATTTAACCCGATTAGCCTCAACATCAATCTTAATACGAGGAAAAGAAGGTCTTTTGTCTAAGAAATAACCAAATAACATCATTCTGCATTGAGCAACACATGTTTTAAGAACTTTCAATCATGGAGTAGAAACATGGATTTTGAGCAAATGCATATGAGGTAAGGGGAGGGGGAGAGTTGACCAGGTTACTAATGGTATGCTAAGGAGAAGAAAGAGTATGATGTGAATGAGAGATAACATCAGTGATTTTGTTTGTAAGGGATGAGGAAGGATTACAACAAGATGCCAAGGTGGTAAGTCTGCAAGGAGAAGCCAAGGGTGTATGGTAAGATGCCTATGAATGAACTTGTTTGCCTTAATTGAAGCTAAAAAGAGACAAGGTCAGAGGTGGTGGAGTCAGGGCGAAGTCAGAAATTTTGCTCAGTGGGGGCAAATATAAATGGATTCATAAATATAAAATACATATTTCATTAAGCATCTAATCATACAAT